>JAMPIV010013020.1:0-172179 GCA_024509875.1 Oreohelix idahoensis | reverse complement strand
TTAATAATAAGTTTAGGAGAATAAAAACTAGCTAGTTTGATAGCCCATCTTAATCTGAGAAATAATATACTTTTAATTACACAGACGGACAGATAACACGGAAGATATTGACGAAAGACTGTATTGTTCAAATCAGACTAGCAGACAGGTTTTTGTGCATATTTTCACTAAAGTTACATTTTGACGCGTCCTTGAGCCAAACGCATAAAACCAAACTGCAGGTGGACTAGGGGCAGGGTAGGAGGATAGTAGCTAAAAATAACTTAGCATAGAATCTTAGAAGTAGGGGAGAGACAAAATATGTGTAGTTTTTCTTGTAGTTGGTCCAAAAACAAGTGTAATTTTGGGAAAAACCAAGTTGGGACGGACAGACCGACAGAAAAATACTACACACTAGACTGAGACTGGACCGAAATAGGACTTTGTAGTTTGAATATTTGAAAGGTAGAGGGGAAGTCCGCTGATTGGACAGAAGCTTTCATATTATAGAAAGAAAAACGCCCGCTAGTGCCATTTTATAGAAGACTGTCCATTTACACAGTTCGTTAATGCTAGAAGAGTGATTTCCAGGAAATATTAAATATTATCAGTGGGACGCCATAATCTAGCCAGCAGCTCAGCTGAGTTTTGCTAGTACTACGTAACTGTGTTTTCAATTTTGAATTGTGGTAAGGAGAAAAATTCATTAACCCTTTTATTTAACATTTAATATTATGAGTGATTGATACTGCCATGTCATGAAAAATGATTACGACAAGTGAGTGCTTATTCTAGGTCCCCAGCGACAGCCCAGGGCCTAGAGGCAAATAAATAGTATAGGAAAACATATCCAAGACTAGAGAAGACAGATCTATATTTGAGATCAGTGGGAACATATCACCCACCTTATTGGATGGAAGAGGAGACTATTGAACATATTTCGGATGCAATGCAGTCTTGGGAAACTGGTGCTATTTGATACCACCTGGGTGAGATGTGCTGAGTTGGTCAGAGAGATCTGACCCGATCTTTGTAATTGTCTTTTTGCTTTGTTGTGTGTAAAATTGGTGCAGTAGGCAATGCGTTGACACATGGCACAAATTTTGGTTTCAGAGTTTCTGGTCTGGCACTGTGCTAGTGCCAGATGCTTGAAGAGGTCCAAGATTGGATGCCTAAGAAGCCTATCATTTTACTCCAGCTACTGTGAGGAGTGGGCCACTTGAATTCTTTACTGCATCGTCACAGGCCAGATAAGTGAAAACCTGGCCTGTTGTGGATTCATCAGACTTTTTTCCACAAATAAATAACTAACCAAAAACCTGGTGTAGAAAAACTATACTCAAGTTCAATATTACAAAGACAATGACTCGTGTAAACAGAGATCGGGTATGATGACACCACCCCGACTAAACATCCAGTGCTAGTTTTCAAAGACACTGTAGTTAGTATTAATATTAACCAATGTAACAATATATTTATGTATAAAATTTTCATTTGATCATTCAATATATATATATGCACTTTTATTGATAAATACATATTGTTTCATACGTCCTGACCAGAAGAAACATTTGGTTCAGGACTAAATAAATTTAAAAAATTGTAAAATCTAAACTTCTAAAGCCAGTGTTAGTTGAGTTGATCATAGAGTTTATTATTATTATTAGACTTAGTATTTACATGTGTGTGTCTGTGTATTTAATTACCTACACATCACTTTTCATTACCCTAGACATTAAACGTAGCTAACATACATAATAGTAGAATAAGTCTGTTTGAGGTCATAAGTGGTAGCGGAAAGGCATTCTGTACTCACATAAACTTTTATCTTCAGGAGCCTTCACAGCTGACCTCATCCAGTACACTAGGTAACATAGCAACCATACAATAACATCAAAAACCACTACACCCAACAAAGGCTTTAGAGGGTTTTGCAGTCAAATTATGCTCGCGTAGAGTAGACAGTAACTCATTTAAACCCGAATAGTGTTCTTCCCAAGTATCGCTGAAAAGACAGATGTCATCTAAGTATGCGATGACATCTGTACGATATGAGAGAATTCGACGCATCATGCGTACGAAAGTAGCTGGGGCGTTCATCAGCCCGAAAGGCATAAAATTCCATTGATACAAACCCCTAGGTGTTGAGAAAGCAGTGAAAGGTTTGGCGCGTTCAGTTAACGGAACTTGCCAATATCCTTTCGACAAGTCAAGTTTAGTAAAGAATCGCGATTTAGAAAGTCTAGTAAGTAGATCTTACAATAAAGGCATAGGTTCAGCATTGAACTTCGTAACTTGGTTCAATTTGTGTGGTGGGGCGCTGTTTGAATATGTTGTTGGTTCGTTTTTATTATTTCAGATAAATTGCTACCCCTGTCCACAGTTCAAGTATATGTTGATTATGTTAATGTATATTTGATTACTCCTGCTGTTGTTTCATAATAATGCTCGTTATTCTGTTACGTCCAGGTTGACCCAACGATTATAGTTTTATTCCATACTCAACAACATACATGTGGGTTCTTTAACTGACCCAATCACCAATGACGAACTAAAACAGTCTTCCTTTTTAACGAACTCAACATCCTTTAATAACGTATATTCCTTGTAGCATACAGAAGCGTTCGTCAAGATTAATCCTTAATTACCAAACCTCATCAATACAGTATTAATCATATGCCAAGAGTATTCCTCCTCTTGTACAAACCACATCCATTTAGAAAGGTGAACACTTCGCAATATGTTCCCAATGGAACTTACAAGAAAACACAGCGGCCACAAAGCTCAAGGTTTTTTTCTTAACACCTTGGCCATACACATTATAAACATCTCTTTTCTCTCCTTTTTCCGGTGCGCTTTATTTTCAATATTCCAAATAGTGCCGCATTTATCAGCACTGACTCAAACTCAATAAATCCAACATGTGGTGTGCATGGGCAGACACCACATTGTCTTTCTTTCGAACAATAACCATGGACGAAGAGTATGCTGAAGTGGATGGTTCAATTATTTTCAATTGTATCATTTCATCCAATTCTTTCTCGACTTGTGCTTGGAAATGAATAGGGATAGGATATGGTCTTATTCTGATCGGATTATGATCAGTAAGTATAATGTCATGTTTGATAATATGTGTGTGTCCAGGAATGTCGGTAAGGACATCCTGAAATGATTGTAGCAAAGAAGATACTTGATGCTGTTCTTCAAAAGACAAATTAGAAGAAACCGAAACGTTTCTCCATGATTCCGTAGAATTGAGTGGAATCATAGGAAGAGGTAGATTAACATCTGAAAACGTAGTTTCCTCCTCCTGTATAACCGACAAGGATGAGATATGACCATGTTGGACTGGAGAATCGTCCGTCGCCTGGAAAATAGGCTGCAAATAGTCTGGTCGTTCAATAAATTCCGTAAGCATATTTATATGGAAGGTTTTAAGCCTTCCATCAATATCGACAACATAGTCGACATCATAAATTTTTGAGACTATTCTATATGGACCTTTCCATGAAATGAGAAGTCTGTTCTCCCTCGAAGGAAGTAAGACAAACGCTTTGTCTCCAGGACAAAGTTGACGTAGGCGTCTCTTCTTATTAGCGAATTGCCTCGCCTTTTCTTTGGCAAATTCGGAGGATGAAGTCGCTAACTTGCATGCTTCGATAATCTTATGCCTGAGAGCAATGACATACTCATATGAAGATTGAGTGTCATTGTCAATATTATCGGCAGTTATCAAATCGTGTAGCAAGGACATAGGACCGCGCGGTTGCGCGCCAAAAACTAGTTGAAAGGGAGAAAACCCTGTATGCTCATTGGGGACCTCTCTATAGGCAAAGAGAGCCGCGGGTAAAACCCTGTCCCAATCCTGAGGATGATCCTCAGTAATCTTACCAAGTAAGTTCTTAAGTGTTCTATTATGACGTTTAACTAACCCATTAGACATTGGGTGATAAATACTACTGAGAGACCTTTTAATATCTAGGATAGACATCACCTCCGACATAGTGTCTGATATCAGTTGAGTACCATGGTCTGACAATATTTCTCTGGGAAAACCCAAACGAGAAAATATTAGCCAAAGAGCGTCTGCGATATCGGCAGTAGATATGCTCTTTAGAGGTATAGCCTCTGGCCAACGTGTGCACATGTCGACGCATGTTAGGATGAATTGATGTCCCCTGGCTGACTTAATCTTAAAAGGGCCAATAATATCTATTGCCATCTTCTGGAATGGTCGAATGGGAATGTCTGCAGCCTGGATAGGTGCAGCATGTCGTGGACCTCTAGATTTGACTTCTTGACAAATCTTACAAGATCGGCAATAAATTCGTATGTCTTTGTTTACGAATGGCCAAAAGAAAGCCGCTAGGACTCTCGACTTAGTGCGAGAAAAACCCATGTGTCCAGCACACTGAGAATCGTGTGCATGTTGAAGACTTAACGCTCTTATACTTTTGGGCACAAGAATTTGAGAGAGCATAGATTTGTCTGAGTGTTGTACCATACATACTAGTATACCATTCTTCATAGTGATATACGATTTGTGAATTGAATTTTGATTCGGATCACCGTTTTTAGCGAGAAGAAAGTATTTATTTAGAGAAGAGTCTTCTTCTTGTAGTTTCACAAACGAGTCATGTGAAATCACCAAGTGATCATCTTGGCTACCAACTTCATTACTATCATTAGATGAAGTTGAAGGAATAAGAGCTTGTGCTCTTGTTACAACCACATTGGCTGTTTGGATATTATGTTCTTCCCAAGCAGCAATTTGCTGCGGGGTACATTCCTTAACCCCGTGAATACGACCGATTATAAGATCCGCAATAGGATTAGGAAGAAGACACGCGTTGACATCTCCTGTAAAGAAGGGAGTATCCATGTGGATGATAGCAGTAGGATATATCTCCAAAGTTCCACCAAATGTCACACACTTAACCACCTTTCCCGTGGCACAGCAAGGATCTATGAGAGATTGCCTAACCCCAATAGTAGTACATCCAGAATCAAAAAGTACTGAGACTGGATTATTATTCACTAGACCTTTATGTAAGATAAGAGATCCTCTTCCGTCATGCGCAACTGTAGCAGGAAGAGCGGGAAGAGGGTGACCACAAATTAGGGTAGATACTGTAGATGGCTCGAACAATATTGAGCATTGGGGGCACTTAGCTGCTCTCCCAAAATCGAAAGCAGAGCCAGTGATTGCATTAGAGTTTCTACTATCGTTCACTTGACTACAGGCTTCCTGAGACTCATGTTGTGCAGCGTTTTCCTGACGATAAGATTTTCTTTTGTTATGTCTAGGTCTGCCGCGGTTATTATTTCCCCTGTAATTATCATTATATTGCCCATCATAACCATTATTCTGGTTTGCATCACAGTTTCCATAACCATCATCGTAATATTCTTGACGGCGAGGATAATTATCTCGAGAAGAAAAACTCGGATAGTTTCTATTGTGATAACCTTTGCGAAAGTGTCTATAATTATTAGACCCAACATTACGAGGACTATCAGCTCGTCTCCAGACGATAATCTTCTTCTTTTAGTTGATATCTTTTAAGTAATGCTGCTCTGACAACATCATAGTTAGTCCTATCATGTTCCTCTATTGTCATAAGAGTAGTTACTGGTTCACCTGAAAAAAATTCCATCAGTTGTTCGACATATTTTTCCTTTTTTATTTTATGCGTATCGCATAAAAATTGGAATCTATCAAGATAATCCGTTATATCGTCCTTTAAAGGATTGAAATGAGGTAATTTGATCTTATTAGACTTCTCCTTTGTCGTATCCAAAGTTGCTTGATGAGCACCCGCATTCATCAATTTCAATTTCTCTAACTCCAAAGCTGCGAGTCTTTCATCATGTTCCATTTTTGCTTGTCTCTCTTCAGCCTCAGCTTGAAGTTTCCTCTCTTCAGCAGCAGCTTGAAGTTTTCTCTCCTCAGCAGCAGCTTGAAATTTTCTCTCCTCAGCAGCAGCTTGAGCTTGAAGTTTTCTCTCTTCAGCAGCAGCTTGAGCTTGAAGTTTTTTCTCTTCAGCAGCAGCTTGCAGTTTTTTCTCTTCAGCAGCAGCTTGAAATTTTCTTTCATCTGCCTGCATCTGTAATCTTAAATTCTCAGATTCTCTGTCTAATCTTTTATTTTCCTCTTTTTGTCTCTTTTCTTCAGACTTCAATGCTTTGTCATATTGAGCAGTTGCAAATTCTTCTAACTTCTCACCTGTCTTCCCAAGGGCTTTCCCTTGTTCAATAAAGTAGTCTAGTGTAGACATTCTGTCTAACTATGTGAGATCAGACCTGAAAAATTAAATAAATTACCTTATCCCACTTTGATGGGAGACAAGTCTGTAATACTAGACTTGTATACTCACTTCACTTTATTTCACTCTCTTTGAGAGACAAGTCTTAGTCAAAGACCTTGTATAGTTACCTTGTTTCTCTATAATATTATCATTATAAATAACCTTTATATGAAAAGTGTATGATATTAGTAATAATAGTCCATGATCAAGTATGACAACAATGCATTACAATAATAAATACAAAGACAAGAATACCAAACAACAACCGAAAACGTTCGCAGAAGTCAAATAAACAATACAGCGAAACTAAAAAAATTGTTACAAAATATGTAATGATGACTGCGCAAATAAACAAACAAATGGCAACACTGTTATAAACACAAAGATGTATAGAAATAAATGATTGACAGAAGAGGCAGACAAATTCAAACAAATCAAATCAAAACTAAAGAACAGAAAAAATTTTACAAAAACAACGAAAAGGCACACCTCGGCACAACTAGTCTAAACGTAAATAGCAACAAATATTGCTAACAAATTTCCTTGTGGAAAATTTGCACAGTCCCTACAGAAAACGCTCTCAGATAGAACCTCTTTCACGTGGTATATTCTAAAAGGAGTCACCTTCCCAACCGACCCGCAGAAATACACACTAAATAAACATGTAAACAAAAACATGTATACAACAAACATGCATGGCAAATGTAAATAAACAATATACAGTATGTGTATAGAGGAAGGCTCAGCTTTACACAAAATAAAGGCACAGTTTACACACTAAACAGGCCACTTATCTTTAAGCACAATCCTCAATAGCCGCAAAGATGCAGTATAATGCGGTACTACTGTCAACAACAATGGTAGACGATCCACCGTTGAAGGTCACCGTAACTTCATAACAGGCAGTGGTCTCCAAAGTGTAGCTACAAAAATCATACTCGACACCAGTTGAGACTAGAAGATCCAACGTCGATATATTTGTAGAATGTAGTGTAAACAACCAGCGGTACTGTTTACGATCTTAGGTTGACAGGTAACGATGTGACTTGATAGCTCAGAATGTAGTGTAAACAACCAGCGGTACTGTTTACAATCTTAGGTTGACAGGTAACGATGTGACTTGATAGCTCAGAATGTAGTGTAAACAACCAGCAGTACTGTTTACAATCTTAGGTTGACAGGTAACGATGTGACTTGATAGCCCAGATATATCGCCATCATTTGTAGAACTCCAGAAATGTATAACAATGTCACTTCAATTCCGTAGCAGTTGTGGTCCATGTAGCAGTAATACAAAAATGCCAACGCCAGTGTTTATGTGAGTCAGCCCAGTTGTTGACCTATTTACCACTGTCTTGAAAATGTAGAAAACCCACAAATCTGGTCCACCATAAATGTAACCGCCAGAAATGTCACGGCCACCAGAAATGTAACGTACTGTTTATGCGTGATGTGAAAGCTGGCAGAGTGAACGTGTCGTTTATCACCTGGACTGTGTAATGTTGCGGTGTTGATGTAGGTCACCAGCGTGAGGTGCTGCCAGGAGTAATATGATTACTGACACAAAAACAGCGTACATGTTATAGATGTGTGGTACTGGTATTATGATGTGCTGAGTGTGGGTGTAGACGAGAACGCGAATGATTGAAGCTCTTTGATCAAGGACTTCACATAAATAATGAATGATTGTTAAATGTCTGGTAATCAAAGGCTTGCATCATACATCAACTAGGACATACCCAAGCATCATCTGTCCTAATGTTACAGTTTATAACGTAGCTTCCGTACCATTGACTCAGCGCGTCAGGTACTTAATTAGCTCCGTCGTCCAACAAACGAGCTCCTAAATTGCATAGCAATAATACTTAAGGCTGTTATTCAACTGGCATAGCCCGCCAGATATATTTCCTCTTGCTGAAAAATATTGGCCGTAATACAGGGACTCAATATGTAGACAGCTGTGTATCCTTTGTTAGCAGGCACGATCAAGCCATGCTAAACATATATATACCGCCAACCTGCGGCGTCCACAATAATTTATCATCATCATTAGGCTTCTGTTCAATTGAAAACACATAGTCTCATTTGGCTAGAACAAGAAGCAAAGAAGGAATTCTGTCTCTCAAGATCTGTGAGCTTCACTCGCAGATAGGTAACTTCAAATGTTCTGCAACCAAAGGCATATTAATAAGAATGTCATTTACCTTTTACAGAATCTTCCGGATACACACTTAATAAATGTCGTCACTCTTGACGAACAAAGAATCACTGGGAAAAACATTGACATTTCAGTCATATCGAAAACTTTCCAATCCCCATGATGATATATAGAAAATCACAACGGACATCATGTCCGACAGCCCAAAACACACTCTACCTGACGGAAGTTCCCTCAGTTCGCATCCAGAACTTGCGCATGCCTAGACAGCATAAAACTGAGCATCGTTAAGACAGATCAACGACAATGATTGAAAGAAAGAGAAGATAACCCTTAAACAACCTGTCATAGAAGTTAATACCCAATTATTCTCAACTTTGACCAACAAAAGTATTAAATAGATTTACCTATTATGACTCCGTCAAAAACGACAGCAACAGTACCCCTGTACAAAATATACCGCACGGGACAGGGCGGTTTAATATCTTCTTCCATCCTTAGCCACCAACCGGCAAAGCAGTATGTGGCCAGTACGCCTAGTGGCGTCTTAGGGCAACAACAAATTGATCAATCTATCGCTGTTTCCACCACGCCTAGTGGCGTCTTTGTGGAACAAAAACAGACCAAACAATCTATCATTGTTTCCGTAATCAGGTTGGTTGGCAAGCAGGTGATCAGCCCACTGTGCGAAGTTTTTACGGGATGGGGTAAACAGCCCCATGCCCAACCCTCCTTAGTCGCTTTTTACGACGTGCGTGGTAGGGTGCAGTGTTACTATTCTTTGCTCCCCTTTCGGGTCCCGGTAACACACGGGTGGGGCGGTTTAATGGCCTAACCAAAAGGCTAAGACTTCTGCTGGCGTCTCATGCCAGACATTTCTTCTCCTGAAGAACAAAGGCCGTGACAACGGACCTTTATGGCGATATCATTAGGCCGCAAGTAGCGGGCCTCACATATTAGGTACCTTGTAGTGATATATATATATTCGTGTACCAATTCCTGCCACTCTCACCGTCTGAATAGCGGGTTACTCCAGTAAATAACTTTCCTCTGGGCTTCTGAGGTACAAAAGACAACTTGGTCTTGGTTCCCTTTCTCAAGAACCCAAGATGGGGCTCTATATAATAAGTCAGTTGTGAGCTGAGTTCAACATAGCTTCTAAAGGCAATCGAAATGGAGTAAAATTGACTTCATTACCTTATTTCAGAATCCTATATAACACAAAACACTACACTGCCATTCCTGGCATATGGAATTCACTTGGGGAAGGAAAGTTGACATCTTAGTCATACAAAGAACTTCCAGATCCCCGAAAAATGGCTAGGAAAACTTATCGGACCTCTCTCCGATCAGAACGCCCAGGGTACACTGACCAAGACGGAAGTTTCCCGGTCTCGCGCCAAAACCTGCGCATGCCCAGAGATGGCACAGACCTGAGCGAAACTAAGACAAGACGAACAGTCAGCATAAGACAAGGGAAGATAACCAGGAATCAAACCTGTCACTAACGTAAATCACCAGTTCCCTTTTCTTAGACTGTCAAAATAATTAACAGGTTGATGTCTTTAAACATATGTGCAAAATAGACAGCAACACTGTTAAAGTGGCATTCCTTCTCCTTCAGATGCGTTATGCTGGTAATAAACAACGTTCATTGACGTTATCGTTTATATTACGTTTCTTCTCTACCCGAACAACAGATAATTCTGTGAGCAAAGTTTTATTTGCAATAATTACACAGTTAATAAATATCGATCAAACTGTTTTGCGCGTTCTCTGCACGAGGTGATAATTGCTTGCGGCGCCCTAATTCCCACTTAATACTGAATATCTAAGAACATTGTTAAATATCTCCCTATTTATAGTTTACATCAGTGGTTCTCAGCACGGGGGTCAAATGGCCACCCAAGGGGCCATGCCATATTTATAGAAAGCCACAGTAAGATGGGAAAGTGCCTTTTTTTCCAGCTAACAGCGATTATGAAAGGGGCCACAGAGGTATGTGATGCTCAAAAGGGGACGGTTGAGCAAAAAAAGTTTGAGAACCCCTGGCTTACAGAATATTTTGAAATTTCCACTCTCACGAAATAGGACTTAACAGCATTGCTAGAATAGCTCTGTGTTGGTTTTGCATTATATATTTAATTAAACACAGCATCATAGTACAGACGGACGAACAATATTCGTCCAGAGGAATTTCTTGTAAGACAGTACAAAATAATTGATGGGCGAACCGTCGAGGTCCTAGTTTAAAGCTGGGAATATTCAAATGAACCATCAAGCTCCAACGTCACTTGAAGAAGATATTGCTTACCAGCTACTCATAACTACGACAGCGTTCTAGCATCCACGTAAAGAAATTGTTCATCTGGTAGAATTTCTTATAAGTTAGAACTGTAAATTTTGAGCGAGAGCTTGAGCTAAAAAAAAAAAAAAATATATATATATATATATATATATATATATATATATATATATATATATATATATATATATGGAAGGCATGTCCCTGGAAAAAGGGGAAGGGGTCGACCTAGATGATGAGTCTACGCCCAAGTCACGCTGTTTCTCAGTTTTTAACGATAATCTCGGTTAAGCTTTCACTGCAGATTTGACACTTTACCTGTCACTTAAAAGAAATTATAGCTTACTTTTATCTTGCTGTTACAATAGCTGCCCGTGTTAACTGTTAGCCATCGTAACTGCACACTCAATTTGGTGTCTCGTAACCGACTTCAACTGTAACTTTCCCGGTCTGTAATGTTCCAGACTGTACGTGTTTAGTGACGCCTTCAGAGCATAGGTACAATTATTTTCCGCCATATTTTGGCAGGTGATTTACTGGTAATTTCAGAATGGCCAAGTGTAATGACCTGATCACGAAATTGAGACTTGAGAGGTTCACAGCAAAAGTCTTAGCTGTATAATTAGGTGCAGGATATCTAGTGGCTGCATCAGCGCAGCATATGATCCACTGAAATAATTGAGCCTGAAGGGACAGTCAAGATCAGTATTACTTGCAAACCTTTACGAAACTGCCTGAAAGACTTCGTACTGACAATGGAATAACCGCAGTTGGCTGTGGAATTATGGATAGCACGCTTATGTACAACATTTTTTTTTTCACAACCGCCAGAAGTAAATAGCCAGTTTAGAAATTGCAGCCAAGATCGAAGACATTCACATTCCAGCGCTTTCACTACAATGAATCGTAATATGCGCGTTTATTATACATGTTCAAATAAATTGCCGTCTTACGACAAGCTCCAGTGCACATATAATAGAATGCTTCTGAAACTGCACGTGTTTCATTATTATGTATATTAACAACATTTTTGTCCGCCTTGTCACTTGTCCTAATGATTTTGGTCAAACAAGGCGTAAATTAAGGGCTTCGACAGTTGACACTGTAATGTGGTATACTTTTCCAGTTCCCTTCTCCTTCCTTAAAAACAAGAATTACCAGTCTAATTATCGAAAAATCACTGGAGGAAAAGAGAGGAAGTGCTGAAAGGATCAGCTAATGGCCGACTGGTTGACGTAAATAAACAGTTGTGAATCAACTGGATTCACAAAGAAATAATGCCAGTTATAGAGTGCTGCCAGGGAACTGTAGTCGATGTGCCTAAGATAGACCATGCCAAAGATATATAATTGATGTGCCCATGTATGGCATGCCAGAGAACTGTAGTCGATGTGCTCAAAGATAGAGCACGCCAAAGAACTGTTGTCAATGTTGTCGTAAATTTTTGATAGGTTAGAAGATATTTATGGTCCCGTCTGAGCAGAGGTGATAGTGGTAAATATGTGAGAATAAAGGTGTAAGAAATAGATTTCACGAGTGAATAGTTTAAGGAAAAGATCTGTCTCTGGAATGAGTAGTTTTTCTAGTCCATCCTTTATATACGACTAAATTTTAGTATAAGACAATCTAGTACCTCCCTATATCTAGAAATATAAGTTAAACTAAACACAAACACTCAATTATGTGACAACAAGACACACAAATATTAAAAACTATGGTTAATGGGTATGGGTCTGAAAAACACACAAAGTTACGTTCTTTTTGTTGTTTATTATCATTAAACTTTACAACATCAAGCATATAGAGAAATCAATAAAATCATGTTTTAAAGACATGAAAATAACCGAATAAGTGCCCTCCCCCTTGTTGAGAAAGGATCCCAAAAGAAGTTAATAACCCAAAGGACAAAGATTAGCACTAGGTTATAGAATAGACTGTGAAGAACAAGTTCTCACTAAATTACTACTCAGTAAAGTACACAAGTCTAGCGAAATAATAAAAAAAAAGAAGTTAGTTCAATGCTTGTAACAAATGAAAATATTCTCTCTCTCTCTCTCTCTCTCTCTCTCTCTCTCTCTCTCTCTCTCTCTCGTGCGTGGCCACAATCAATCTCGCTTACCCAATCGTGGTGTTGATATCACTTGAAAAAATACAATAGTTCCTGAACCTATACTGTCAGGTGGGTTGCCAAATTAGCCCCAGTCCAGCCTATATATCGAACAATAATTACAAGGTGGACGCCAAATTTGGTGGTTTAATTTTCCCTGGATGAAACAAAGGTCACCGCGGATAGTTACTGAAGCAAGACGTGCTCTGGACGTTCACAGTTGCAAAAGGAGAAAAATAATTCCATTATTGCGAAACATCTGGTTGCTAAGAAAAATGTTACAATATGAACAAAAAAAATGATGATGGTAAATCCTATCGGCTGGCTCTATGGTGAGTGCCGATTTTGAAACAGCGTAACTTTCTGGATCACTCCGTTGATACGGCTGTCAAACGTCAGGAATATATGTTCTTTCGTATGCCCAGTGGGCTGGAAAAATTGAATAAATAATTCTGGGTAAGGTACAGTCCAGTTGAGATTTAATATTAATGTTTATTTGTCTCTTTGCCCAACCGGTTCACGAAGGAACTTGGGACGTGTAAGCCAAGAAGAAGACACCATTAATCCTTCTCTGAATGAAGAAAGAGGACCGAACTAGCCCAAAAAAGTTGAAGGCCAAAATTAAGACCGCTGGCCGCTGGTTTTTGATCAGGTACTATTTAGGAAGAAAAGAACATTTATGAAAAAAATGAAATGCTACTATCCTATCCACACGTAAGTTTTTCCGCTATGGCATGTTGGGAAAAAGGGTATGCGCCCTCCCCCGTTATTGACCGCGAGAAAATGAACAGTGCACAAAGTCAATTATTATTTAATTTATCCATATGCGCACTTTTAACAAATATCGCCTGTCATTACTAGCTATAGATTTTCGGCGTCTGTTGTTTTGTCACATGATATTAACACTAGTCACTTTTATAATTTCACACAATGAAATATAATGCGAATTCTATTCTGTCACTCATTCGTCACGCGTAATAATCTCAGTCAGCTAAACTGTATCTTCTTGTGTAAGAAAGTGGGGTAATGGAATTTACATTAAACTGAACAACTGGCAAGAAAATATCTACTCGTTATGTTATTTCTCTAGTTGTTCAAACTATGCTGCTGAAGTACAGGCCATAAGCATTGCTGCAGGAATAATAAATAACACAATAAGCCAATGTCAGCAGGTTGTATTCCTTACCGATGCAATGTCAGTTCTGCAAGCCCTCAACAGTGATAAACTGCCAGAATTAAACAAAGTCCTATGCGAAGTAAATATCAAAAGAAGGGTAGTGCTACAGTGGATACCATCACACTGTGGCATACCAGGAAATGAGAGAGCAGATATGTTAGCAAAAGAGGGAGCAACACAGGAACAAAAAGAACAAACAATCACATTCCAGGAAAAGAAGACCCTTATCAAGGCCATCAGGAAAATTGATCAACAAAGAGACAACTATCAATATCTTGATCGAGCAAAACAGGTGATCCTGTTCCGTATGAGAACAGGACACAACAGACTGAACAGTCACTTATACAGACTGAGATTGGTCCCATCACCCCTATGTACGTGTGGACAGGCAGCACAGACAGCCGAACACATCCTGCAAGACTGCCACATGCTTAGTCAATTGCGAACTGAACATTGGCCCACAGAGACGCACATCCACACAAAGCTGTTTGGGAGTCTTGAAGAACTTTCAACCACAGCAACATACATCCAGAAAACCGGACTTATTGTGTAGACATTTCTAAACAACAGCGAACGAGAAGAAGAAGAAGAAGATTTCTCTAGTTTTAACGCTAGGGAATCACAGTGAATTAAAATGGTAAACTTAACACATTTTAACTTTTAAGCACAATTTCTATTACCACAAATCAGAAAATGAAATCCCCACGATACAATTTAACACATTTAGCGAAGAATGGTTCTAGTCTGGCGTGTTTAGATTATCCAAAATTTCTGAGCGACTTTGATAACTGATCTGGAGAGAACGCAGTATATATACAGATCATGGTGTTATTATCACTAGAGGATGTTATAATTCACACATTCTGCGTAGCAGAGAAATCAAGAAACTGCGTTTCCCGGATCAAAGGTTTTATTCGTTCACTCTACTCAGCGATGTTGACCGACATCAGAAGACTTGGCCGTGCAACTGGCCTCTCTTAGATTACGTCCCCTTTCGCAGATCAAACAATTTACCGTCCCCTGAACGTACGAACATCAAAGGTGGTCGGGAAAATATTATCGCCTCTGTATCTCTTCACACAGTCCGTTATTTCCACGTGCATCTGTCTAATGACCGATAATTGGCAGATCGGCTCGAGTGAGAAACTCAGGTAAGCAAATGTGATTCGCTCCCATGTTAAGACTGGCAGGTTGCGAAAAGTTGGTAAACAACTCTGTTGTTTTTTCCCAGAAAAAGGGTGGGGATTCAAGGGTGAGTCATACAAACAGAAAATTGCGTGGTTTGGCTTAACAAATGGTAGACACTAGATGGGAAAGCAACGGCTGTCAGATTACTGTACGATTATACGTCACAAATGTGCCAAATGATAGAGCATGCCAAAGAACTAGAATCATTGTGCATACATAGAACATGGCAGAGAACTGTTGTCCAATGATAGAGCGTGTCAAAGAACTGCTGTCAATGTGACCTAAAAAGATCATACCAAAGAACAGTTTTCATGTGCCCAGATAGCGTATGCCAGAGAACTGTAGTCGGTGTGCCCAGGATAGAGCGTGCTAAAGAACTGTTGTCGTTGTGCCCAGGATAGAGCGTGCTAAAGAACTGTTGTTGATGTGCACAGGATAGAGCGTGCTAAAGAACTGTTGTTGATGTACCCAAAGATAGAGTAGATTAAAGAACTGTAGTCGATGTGCCCAAGATGGAGCACACCAGAGAACGAACTGTAGACAATGTGTTCAATGATAGAGCACGCCAAAGAACTATAATTAGTGAGCCCAAATTGAACATAGAAGAAAACTGTTGCCAGTGTGTCCAGGGATAGAGCATGCCAAAAAACTATTATCAACGTGACCAATGAAAGATCATACCAATGAACTGCTGTCAGTATGACCAAAGAAGGAGCATGCCAAAGAACTGTTTTCTTGTGCCCAAGATAGAGTATGCCAGAAAACTGTAGTCGATGTGCTCATGATGATAGGAAACTCTTTACAGAGCGATACAACAGGAGGCAATCTGATTATCAGAAGAAGTCCCCCCGTTCGACAAGTGTTTCGGCCCAGTATACTCCTTTACACTCTAAGATGGGGCGGGCTCACTTGGGTCATGACTCCCAAGCGTCTCAGCCTCCTGTTGTCTTGTATCGAAAATGAACCCATTTCACTTATGGTAGCAACTTTAAAATCCACAACTCCGCTAGCCGTGGAGGCAATTGTGAAAGTAACAAAGAGAAGACAAATTCTGTCGCACATCACAACTAAGGACACACACTGAGACACCTGCGCGAAGCCGACGAGGCTAGCCACTGCGCGCTAGCAACTGAAATTCTGTGCCTAACCCCTCTTATAATATAAGCCGCCTGTTGCCCCCCAGTCACAGCCCTTTCACTAGTACACCAAAAAACTCAACGTATTGTGGACTTAGAAAAATTTCTGGTGTTTTCTGTACCGCAGAGTTTACTGTCACGATTTCCATTGCCCATTGCGGTTGTTCCACAGCCAGCATGATGCCTTTTCGGCACTTTCATTAAGCCTCTTCAGTGCCCTTGTTCTCGACTGTCCCCTCAGCCCCAACAGTTTCAATAAATCATACACTGATGCAGCCACAAGCCCTCTTGCGCCCACCTCAACAGCCATGACCCATCGTGTCTCAGATCCGCGGCCAGATCATTATACTTGGCCGCTTTGAACGAATGTTGCTCGTCCAATCTGGATTCAAATGGCACGGTCAGTTCAATCAGTATAACCTGAAGCGCTGCTGAAGAATGAAGCACTATATCCGGCCGTCTCCGCGATTTTCTGATACTCTCTGGATATGCCCCTCGTCCAGGTAGGTCTACCGCCATCTCCCAGTCGTTTGCACAGTCAAGAAGAGATGGTAAACTGGTACCAGGTTTAATCGGTTTGGGATGTGCTGACTTTCCTGCCCTCAGAAAGTATGTATTTGCGGTGCTCGGCTTGGGTTTGCTATTCGCCTTCCTCCTTGCCAGGTCTATTGTCGCAGCAAGCTCATTTAGCACTTTGTTATGGCGCCAAGTGTATCGCCCTTGCCCTAATGACACCTTACACGCTGAGAGCACATGTTCAAGGGGGCACTGCTCATCATCCGACTTTCCCCATTTCATAAGGTTTGTCGCCGACGGCAGCAAGTCATACATTGATCTAACAACGAAGGTGAGCATAAGAGGTGCCATATGCCATATATCATTCCATGTCAATGACCTCTGCAGGGCTCCTTCCCATGTAGTCCATTGGCCTTGTTGGACCTGCTGCACTGCTTTTTGCAACCTCTTATCATTCTCAGCTCCTCAAATCTCCTGAACTACCATGTCTCTGCGCTCCCTGCCTGATGCCTTGGACCACCAGCGGATGTCACCATGCCCAAATCCCCGTCTATTCGTTTGTGTGTATCCGATTACCTCCCTCAGTTTGAGCGACTCTTGGGCAGCATCAACAGCTTCTTCCACTCTCCACTTCCTTCCCGTTTTCAGTGTGGGCTGAATGGACTTAACCACGTCATCAGCTGACTCGCGTAGCATCATTGCAAGCCTTGCCTTTCCAATTTTGTACTCTTCAACAACTGACTTGAAGGGAAGCAGAAGTTTTGACTTTTTGCAGTACAGTGCTACATCTGACAGACCTGTCTTAGGCTTCACTTATCGCATCATATAACTTTATCTTCCTCTGTCTTAACGTTGAAGGTCTGCCTCAAGCATCTCCCTTCTTCATACAGTTTTTCTTTCTGAAATGTTATCGAAAACCATGTTGCCGTTCTGCTCCTCTAGTGGAGCCGACAGTCTTAGGGGACATGTTCTGCAGTTTGCATGTCTTCCCTACATGGGCATGTTTCTGTGTATCCGCTGTTTGTGTGTGTGTTGAACAGATGATATTGGAGTCAGAAGTGACCGGTTCTCAGTCTGACATTTATCACTTGATCTCTTCTTGGTAAGGAGTAGGCTACTTCAAACTGTTTAGAAGGAGTCACACAAAGATGTGCTTGCAGAGGAAGACTTTAACAGAACAATCTTGAGTTGGAGAAGGGAGACACGTTGAGGTAAAAAGCGTGAGAGGCTCTCAATAATTTAAGATAGATTATATTTGTACCGAGAAATCTCAGTGGCCAGGAATACAAACATATCACGTCGTGCGTATTTGTTTTGTTTTAAAATTAGGTAAATGACATTTTGTAGATAAAAAAAGATCATTTTGTGTCTATGGTTTTATTAAAAATTAACGGAGATGGAACAGAATTTATTTATTGTGCAGCTTAACAGGAGGCCCACTCAACAGAAATATCAAGTTACATGATGGATTTGTTATGCCTCTTTCCGTTTAGTGATAACTTCAACAGTGTAAAATGGAGTTAGAACAAACAAGCAGTCACAACGCGACATACGCACCGTTTTTGTATTGTAACTTAGCAATATTACATGTTTTATTAATTCAAGCGGCCATGGCAGGTTGAGCATTTAAATCTCTCGCCTGGCAGATTTTTAATATAGGCCTGGAGGCGTCATTCCCTAGCATAGGATTGTTATGAACAAGACGGGTCCTAGCATAGGATTGTTATGAACATGGCGGTCCCTAGCATAGGATTGTTATGAACATGACGGTCCATGGCATAGGATTGTTATGAATATGACGGTCCCTAGCATAGGATTGTTGTGAACATGGCGTGCCCTAGCTTAGGATTATTATGAACATGATGGGCCTTAGTATAGGATTGTTATGAACATGACGGGCTTTAGTATAGGATTATTATGAACATGACGGGCCTTAGTATAGGATTGTTATGAACATGACGGGCCTTAGTATAGGATTGTTATGAACATGACGGGCCTTAGTATAGGATTGTTATGAACATGACGGGCTTTAATATAGGACTGTTATGAACATGACGGGCCTTAGTATAGGATTTGTTATGAACATGACGGGCCTTAGTATAGGATGACGGTCCCCATGACGGTCCCCATTATTCATCGGATTTGTGGACTACGAAAAGGCATTTGACAGTGTAGACAGAGAATCACTTTGGAAATTGATGAGGCATTATGGAGTTCCACTGAAGATCATTAATTTAATAAAGAAAACATATGAAGACATGACATGCGAGTTCTTCATGAAGGACAGCTTACAGAACCATTTGGGATAAGAACAGGAGTGGGACAGGGATGCCTCTTGTCTCCATTTCCTTTCTTATTAGCAATAGACTGGGTTATGAGAACATCAACAACACACAACAGAAATGGAATCCAGTGGACTCTGACTAAACAGTTGGATGATCTGGATTTTGCTGATGACTTGGCTCTTCTGTCCCATAACCGTAATCAGATGCAGGACAAATTGAAAACACTCGATGAGAGGTCACAGCAATTGGCTCTGAAAATACACAGGGAAAAGACAAAAATAATGAGAATAAATGCAGGTAATGAAAACAGGGTTGAGCTTGAAGAAGCACCAATACAAGATGTAGAATCATACACATATCTTGGCAGAAATATAGACAAAGTCGGAGGGACAGACAGTGATATCAAAATAAGAATACAAAAAGCAAGAGGAGCTTTCATTGCATTGGAAAATATATAGAGATCAAGAGAAATCGGATTCAACACGAAAATAAAAATCTTCAACTCAAATGTGAAGTCAGTCCTATTGTATGGCTCTGAGACATGGAGAACAACAAAGACAACAACCAAAAAGCTACAGACTTTCATAAATGGGTGCTTGCGTAGAATAGAGGGATTAAAATGGTATGACAAGGTTACCAACGTGAAACTGATGACAAGAACTAGACAAGTGCCAGTGGAACAAGAGATGAGAAGAAGACGATGTCGATGGATAGGACACACACTGAGGAAACCTGTTGATAGAATTACAAGGCAGTCCTTGTTCTGGAACCCCCAGGGCAAGAGAGGCAGGGATAGACCAAGAAGCACATGGAGAAGAGAGCTGGAAACAGAGATGAAAATGATAAGGAGTACGTGGAAGGAACTTGAGATGATGGCACGTGACAGGAGGACTTGGCATGTGTTTGTTGAAGGCCTATGCTCCTTTGGGAGTGGAGGGTTATGAATGAATGATGATGAACATGACGGGCCTTAGTATAGGATTGTTATGAACATGACGGTCCCTAGTAAAAGAGCTAAAGGGGGTGTGGGTTGCATTGTGGCCAAAAAACAAAAAGATAGTATCAAGGGATGGAACTTTTGTCTCGGAGCGCATTATGGTTGTAAAACTAAAAGAAGGAGAAACCATAGTCAACCTGGTCATAGTGTATGGGCCAAATGAGGATGAGAGAGCAGAGGTCAAGGATGAATTCTTCGAGCTGCTTCAAAGGACAGTGGATGACTGCCTAGATGAAATTATCATGCATACATTAGATGTAAACCAACAAAGAATGAGACGTCAGTGATCGACTATGCCATTGTTACCTGCTTACAATCAAAAGAACAACTGAAAGATTTGCTCAGCTTAGGAACTGCCCAACATCACGCAAGAAACCAAGTAAACGTACGGGAGAAATGAGCATTAAAACCTACAAGCTGAGAGAGCCAGAAATTAAGACCAGATATCAGGGGCTTATTGCTACAGCGGTGAGAAACACAGAAGAACAACCTGATGACTTGGAAACCCTCTGGCATCAATTCAAGGACATCATAAAGACAGCTGCTGCAGAAGGATGTGGTGAAAGAGAAAGAGGACACCTTGGTGGACATAGGAAGTCAAAGGGAAAATAAGAGAGAAGAAAATGGCATGGAAACAATAATTAGGAGCTAAAAACACAGCAGGACAAATAGAGAAAATGTGATACTCAGAACAGAAGCAAAGAACAAGGTGCTAGAAGCAAAACAGAAGTCCTGGAAAGAATTTGGAGAAAAGCTAGAAAAAGATGCACAAGAAAACCAGAAATTGTTCTATAAGACCCTAAAGAACATGAGGAAGGAAAAACAATGCCCTCTCAAATTTATAAAGGACAAGCAATGCAAATTGCTTACTGCCCCGAAGGAAGTAATGGAAAGATGGAAAGAATATTTCTCAGAACTCCTTGATGGTGAGCAAGGTCAAGCATCAGAAATGATAACTACTAGCACAGATAAGGAAACCAATGGTGATGAAGATGACATAAAGATTGAAGAACTGAAGGCAGCAATGGAGAAAATCAAGATGGGCAAAGCAGCAGGGCATGATGATATAACACCAGAAATGGTTAAGTACATGGTAGCATCAGGCGACCTATTACTCTTAAGGGTCCTACAGGCAGCGTGGTGCAACAAGACCATACCAAAGGATTGGGAGATTGCCATCATAACACCAATTTTCAAAAAGGGTGACAATCGACCATCTCCAATCCAACCTGCAAGTCTGGAAGGAAGAGCTGGAGAAGAGAGGGATGGTCATAAGCAACTCTAAGACAAAATCCATGGTGATATCTGTGGTAAAGTGGGATGGTATAAATATTTATAGGGGACTTAGTGTACTGACTGAGATCAGCTGTGAAGGTATCTGTATCTAATAAGTGTGGTGTATTTACAGATAACCTTACTTGCTACCACATTTATACCTCAGTCAGGCTTATTCTGGAATATTGTGATGACTACGTTGAATGTCTAGGGTTATGATAATGCTGAAGTGTATGTTCACAACAACCAACCGGCAGATAAACAATTTAATTTAATCCACAATACTTTACAACACTGTGACACTCACATACATAGAACACTCTATAAGACTATCTTAATAAGTCAACTGCAACTTTTAAAAATATGTGTATTAAGTTCTTCAATAATAGATATCCTGATTCAACTACAAAGTGAACCAGGAATCACAATCAAATGTAATCACAAGTTGTATGTACACAATTTATAAATATGATCTGTGTATTGACATATATGATTATTGCAATATATGTGTAAGTAGTGCTGTAGTACTATGAGGTAATACTGGCTTTTCAAGCTAAGTTGTTGTGTGTCATCATGACTTCAAGTGTCTGTTTCTGGTGGAACTAATATTGGAAAGGTTCACAGTTTCTTTTTAATTGAAACAATTAAATGTCCCTCTAGATGTAAGGTAAAGTCACTGTTAGAGGGGTATACATAAGATTGAGCTGCTCTGGCCACAGAATCTTAACTTCTGTGTGGGCGGCAGGAAACAGTCTCCACTGCTCGCTTGCTTCACCGTGTTCTTGAGACACAACACTGGTCGATATATTGACCAAGGAGTCTGCTATCAGCTTCTGGATTCAGCAAAACTCAGACCAGGTGCTGCTTTAATATGTTAGTACCACGGTCCCTGAAACAAGAAGGTTGTACCTCCTACTTCAGAACTAATTTATAATCTATTTCCACACTGAGCACAATACATAACAAACACCGAGTTCAGCGTGGTATGCCAACTGTTAGCTTCTCATGTAACACATTCACCAGTATTCCTCTCCCTAATGGTTACAACGCCTCTGCAATTTCAGCATTATTTCCTTATATTCAATAAGATAGGTGTCATAGTACTATTTGGCAATCTCATATAGGCCTATGCAGTTATACTCCTCTCCGACAAGTTTTGTTCTTGGTGGAGCAATATCTAGGCTTTTCCTCATGGTTGCTACTGAACTACACACAGACAGACATAATTTATCAATTCACGTTCAATTTTTCATCTAAAAGATATCAAATATTTCTAGCTTACCACAATTCATGGAAATAATACACAAAATACGTTGACTGGCAATGAGTTATGGCACAATTCCGATCTGCCTATGTCCCAGGCTTTCATAAGAAAAATATGAGCTGGATCTCAACGCACTTGCTTCTCAGTAAGTTTATTTTCAAAATGTGGCACTGAACAGACGCTCCTAATTGACTATATTAAATGGTCTAGCCAATAGGACCATGTTTACAAAAGTATTTGAAAAAAAGTACCCTTCCTACCGTTTCCCGTAACAACCAAAAATAGTATTTGCAATCGACTAATCATGTTTAGGCTTACATATTCTTCTAGCCAATGAAATCGGATTTAACTTGTTGGCCTATTTCCCGTAAAATAGTGGTTTCAAAACATGCCACTGAGCAATTATGATTTGGTGCTGTCAGACAACCTCACTATTTTATTTTGGCCATAATTTGTTAATTCCTAGACAATTTGCGTAACACTTAACATATTCTTTGTCAGCAAGTCCTAAGGAACCCAAATATATAAATTTAATGGAGCTAAGTGGCTGCGTTCAAAATATGTATTCTAGGATAGTCGTGCTGTTACCACCTCCTCACTTCCATACTTGGGGATGTCTGCTGTACTGTCAGACTAATGTCAGGATTTCAGACATAAAACAGTAGAATGTCATGTTTCCTAATAAGCATTTAGCATGTTTTCAAAACCTAACCGTGTATTGGTACTGTTTTTTATCACTGTTTATTTGAAAAAAAGTTAGTGCTTCATGCCTTACGCTTGGGGTGGCATTAATTTTATACCGCGAGACGGTGGTAGTATTGCCTGCGTTCCTCCCTCTCTCTCTCTATCTCTCGCTTCTAAGTCCGTCTGTCTTTTAGTTACGCAGTGTATAAAATGAAATTAATGCTAGTATTAATCTAGGTCATTAAGCAGTGTGCGTATCTCAAGGTTTTCTTAGAAATACAGTACACGTTTATTTTTTAGAAACGCGTGTATGCTGCTGTAGGCTTTACTATCAAACGTGAAAGCGTTACAATTTTGCAGACGAAGTAGAAAAAGGGGGATTTCGGGTTCAGTCATTATGGCGTTCTAACGATATTGGGAAAAGCACTGGTCTTTTACCATTCTTCTTTCCTTCTATTGAATTAATTTGTTAGGCTTTACATTTACTTGCTAATTTATATATGTGGATTTAGAATGTTTCACGACAATATCACGAGAAGAAAGAAGACATCCGATTAAGCTGGGAGAACAGGTCCTGGAGCAGGTCGACCACTTTAAATACCTCATAGCTATTATAGACCGAAAGGGAGGCATCAAAGAAGAGTTGGCCACTCGAAAAGCAGCAGCTGGGAGACTTTTTCAGGCCATAAATCGAGGATTCCTCAGCAATGTGGAAACCATAGAGGCATATCCCTTCTCAGTGTCCCAGGTAAAATCTACTCTATAATCCTAGAGCAGAGACTCCGACGCCTAGCTGAGCCACAATTGGATGAGGTCCAGTGCGGATTCCGAGCTAATCGAAGTACTCAAGACCTAATCTTCACACTCAGATAGCTGAGTGAAAAGGCCCTTGAGTATAAGAGTGAGATCCATCTTTGTTTCATAGATCTGGAAAAGGCATTTGACAGGGTCCCCTGGAGCAAACTTTGGGACTGTTTAACAAGGAAGAACATTCCAGCACCTCTGATTCATGCTATACAGAGCTTCTACAAGTCTTGCAGAAATTATGTAAGGACAGCAAACCATAAGTCAGAAGAGTTCAGGACCACCGCTGGTGTAAGACAATGTGATATCCTATCACCTTATCTTATCATACTCCTCATGGACGATGTCATCAAGGCATGTAAGGAGAGAACAAGAAAGTATTCAGTGGGGTACTGGAAGATGAGACAGGTCTGTATTTCAGAGCTGGCATTTGCTGATGATGTTGCCCTGATTGCTAAATCAGAGACACATCTCCAATCCAACCTGCAAGTCTGGAAAGAAGAGCTGGAGAAGAGAGGGATGGTCATAAGCAGCTCTAAAACAAAATCTATGGTGATATCACGAAAAGAAAGAAGACGTCAGATTAAGCTGGGAGAATAGGTCCTGGAGCAGGTCGACCACTTTAAATACCTCGGAGCTATTATAGACCGAAAGGGAGGCATCAACGAAGAGTTGGCCACTCGAAAAGCAGCAGCTGGAGACTTTTTCAGGATTCCCCAGCAAGAGAGAGGTTGGTAAGAAAACGAAGATGGCTGTATACCGCTCCACCTGTGTCTCAGTCTTAACATATGGATGCGAGTCATGGGCAATGACTACAACCCACAAAAGCCAGATTTAAACCCCAGAAATGAGATATCCGAGGAAGGTGGTTGAAGTAACAAGAAGAGACATGGTCCGCATCCAGACGATACGTCAAGGCCTAAAATCCCACCCCCTGCAGACCCAAGTAGAACAGTTCCAACTAAGATGGTTTGGCCATGTCTGCAGAATAAGAAGATCGGCTACCACGACAAGCATGGGAAACAAAGAGCCAGGGATCCAGACCCCCCAGGACGACCCAGAGTCCGCTGGGAGGACAAAATTAGACAATCTTTGAAGGACCGAGGACTAGAATGGAACCAGGCCAGGAGGAAGACAGCCGATAGGATAGTCTGGCGCTCTCTTTTCCAAACCTCTACACCTCACGGTAGAAGGGGAACGACTAAGCATCAACAGTGACTTATCACCTTAGATAGATGTTGCCAATCTGGTGGAACGAAATGTATTTTAAAATATTACGGTCACTTTGAGAGATAAACATTTTCTTCAGCCGTGACGATTCGCTTTGATGTGTTCCTCCATTTCTGTCATTTCTAGTATATCCAGCCAAATGTGTCACAGAGCTAAGTGTACTTATGCCAGACTGGAACTTAGCGTTAAGTGCACTTTGTTCTGTACGTACTTGGGTAGACCAGACTTAAAGGTACTGTTATGTGAAACTTCAAAGTCCTGTATCACATCAGACCATAAAGTACTGCATTAGATCAAACTTGAAGATACCATTATGTCAAACTTCAGTACTTTGTAACATCGGACGATAATGTACTGCATTAGATCAAATTTGAAGGTACCATTATGTCAAACTTCAGTACTTTGTAACATCAGACGTGAATGTACTTCTTTAGATCAAACTTGGAGGTACTATTATGTCAAACTTCAGTAGTTTATCACATCAGACGTGAATGTACTTCACTAGATCAAACTTGAAGGTACCATTATGTCAAACTTCAGTACTTTTTCACATCAGACGTGAGTGTACTTCATTAGATCAAACTTGAATGTACTATTATGTCAAACGTCAGTGCTTTGTCACATCAGACGTGAATGTACTTCACTAGATCGAACTTGAAGGTACCATTATGTCAAACTTCAGTACTTTGTCACATCAGACGTGAATGTACTTCATTAGATCAAACTTGAAGGTACCATTAGGTCAAACTTCAGTACTTTGTCACATCAGACGTGAATGTACTTCATTAGATCAAACTTGAAGGTACCATTAGGTCAAACTTCAGTACTTTGTCACATCAGACGTGAGTGTACTTTGTTAGGTCCAACTGAAGGTACCATTATGTCAAACTTTAAAGTTCTTTGTCACATCAGACGTGAGTGTACTTGGTTAAGTCAAAGTGAAGGTACCATTATGTCAAACTTCAAAGTCCTTTGTCACATCAGACTTGAATGTACATCATTAGATCAAACTGGCAAGTAGACTATGTCAAACTTCAGTGTTTTGTCACATCAGACGAGAGTGCACTTGGTTAATATTTATTTACTGTTTACCCTCCTTACTTGTATAAACGTTTATACAATACCAAACCTACCCTCTGGTTTTTTTATACTATTTTCATTCTTCTATCATTTACTAGACACAGTATTAAAGCCTTTGTCTTGTGTAATCTGGCCTATACTGTTATATAGGAAAACTGCAGAAGTGATTGCGTCTATAATTAATCTGTGTCGTCCTTAGGTACATATCCGTGAAGAGATCTTGCTAGACCTCTGTCTACGAAGCACTATTTTTGTGGTGCCCGGTTGGCAGAGTTAATAGCAACTGTAGTTCGGAAGGTACTGGGTTCTATACCCGGTAAGCCTATCACTTCTGTTGTTTTTCTGTTGTCTAGTCTTCTACTTCTTTATTTCTCACAGTGCCTGAAACATACTTTTATGTACTGTTTATTTATTTTATTTACTTGGTTAATTCAAACTGGCAGGTACCATTACGTCAAACTTGAACGTTTAATGTTACGTCTGACGTGAATGTGCTACAACATATTGTGGTAAGTTGGGATTATATAAATATTTATAGGGGACTTAGTGTACTGGCTGAGATCAGCTGTGAAGGTATCTGTATCTAATAAGTGTGGTGTGTTACAGATGACCTTACTTTGCTACCACATTTAGATCTCAATCAGACTTATTCTGGAATATTGTGATGACTACGTTGAATGTCTAGGGTTATGATAGTGATGAAGTGTAAGTTCACAACAACCAACAGACAGATAAACACTTTTATTAAGATTCACAACACTTTACAACACTATGACAAGCACATACATATAACACTCTAGAAGACTAGCTTAAGTAAGTCAAGTGTTAACTTTGAAATTATGTATTAGTTTCTTTCAATACTAGATATCCTGATCCAACTACAGAGTGAATCAGGAATCACAATCAAATGTAATCACAATGTGTATGTACAAAATTTATAAAAGGATCTTTGTCCTGACATATAATATTATTACAATATGTGTGTAGGCTGTGATGTAGTGCTATGAGGTAATACTGGCTTTTGAAGCTAGGTTGTTGTTTGTCATCACGACTTCATGTGTTTGTTACTGGTGGAAATAATATTGAAGGGTTCATAGTTCTTTTTAATTGTAAACCATAACTGTCCCTCTTGATTTAGTATTACAGTCAATTTTAGGGTGGGTTATACAAGGGTGAGCTGCTCTGGCTGACGAATGCTTAACTTATGTGTCGGCGGCAGGAAAACTGTCTCCTCTGCTCGCTTGCTTCTCAGTTATCTTGAAATACACCACTGGTCGATATCTTGGACAAGGAGTCTGCTGCCAGCCCTCTGGATCCAGCAAAACTCAGACCAGGTGCTGCTCTAATACTTCAGTACCACGGTCCCTGAAACAAGAAGGTTGTACCTCCTTCTTCAGAACTAATATATATAATCTATTTCCACACTGAAGTACAGGACATTACAAACACAGAGTTCAGCGCTGTAGGCCAACTGCTAGCTTCTCATGTGACAATATACACCAGTATTCCTCTCCCTAATGGTTACAACGCCTCTGCAATTCCAGCGTTAGTTCCTTCTATACAATAGGATAGGTGTCATGTTACTATTTGGCAATCCCATATATGCCTATGCAGTTATACTCCTCTCTGACAAGCTTTTACATGGTGGAGCAATATCTAGGCTTTGCCTTCTGTTTGCTACTGAACCACACACATACAGACACAATTTATCATTTCATATTCAATTTTCATTATATATATATATATATATATATATATATATATATATCTATATATATATATATATATATATATATATATATATATATATATATATTTTATATATATATATATATATATATATATATATATATATATATATATATAGGAAATATGTCTAGCTTACCACAATTCATGGAAATATACACAAGTAACGTTGACTGGCGATGAATTTTTGGCACAATTTCGATCTGCCTTATCCCAGGCTTTTATTTAGAAAAATATTAGCTTGCTCTCAACGCACTTGCTTCTCACAAAATGTATTTTCAAAACTGGCCCTGAACTGACGCTTCTATTTGACTATATCAAACGTTCTAACCAATGAGACCATGTTTACAAGAGTCTTTGAAAAATTTGTACCCATCCTACAGGTTGCCATTAACCACAATAATAGTATTTGTAGTTCGACTAATAAGGTTTCGCCTTACATATTACTACAGCCAATCAAAACGTATCTAACTTGTTGGCCTCATTTCCCCTAAAGCAGTGTTTTTCAAACATGCCATTATGAGCAAATATGATCTTGTGCTGTCAGACAACCCCACTATAGTATTTTGGCTATAATTGGTTAATTACTAGCCTATTTGCGTAACACATAACATATTCTTTGTCAGCAAGTCCTAAGGCACCCAAATATATAAGTTTAATGGGGCTAAGTGGCTTCGTTCAAAATATGTATTATTATAGGATAGTCGTGTATTTGTTTTTTACCACCCGTTCACTTCTTTATCATGGGATGTCTTCTGTACTGTCAGGCTAATGTCAGGAGCTTAGACATAAATCAGTAGAATGTCAGGTTTCCCAATAAGATTTTAAACCTGTTTTCAAAACCTAACCTCGTATTGGTAGTGTTTTTTATTACTGTTTATTTGAAAAAATCAGGTCTTCATGCCTTTCGCATGGGATTGGCGTTCACTTTTTAATCGCGAGACGACGTAGTAGTATTGCCTGCGTTCCTCCGTGCATCTCTCTCTCTCTCTTCTAAGCCCGTCTGTCTTTTAGGTTAACGTAGTGTATATAATGACATTAATGTAGTATTATATCTAGGTCATTAAGCAGTTTGCGTATCTCAAGGTTTTCTAAGAAACACAGTACCCGTTTTATTTTAGACACCCGTGTAGTTTATGCAGACGGAGCAGAAAAAGGGGTTTTCTTGTTCAGCCAATATGGCGTTCTACAACACAGGCGTACGCTATTGTAACCGCACTGTTCTTTCACCATTCTTCTTCCTTTCTATTGAATTACTTCGTTTGGCTTTACATTTATTTTCTAATTTATATATGTAAATTAGAATTTTTCACCACACATATCTTACTTCTAATGAAGTATGTTATATCAGATTGCATACACTTTGTTATGTCAGACTTGACTGTTCTTTACTGTGGAAACCTACCCACCACAAACATATTTCTAGAATGTGTGATTCCTGTATACACACATTGGGATCGTCGCCGGTGCTACGGAGTTCGTGCACTGTGCTGAGATTCTCCTTGTGTGATCTAAGGGAGGAGATCGGAGCACTGATGGCGTTGTCCAAGTGCAATTAATATGGTCCATGAAACCAAAGCCACACTGTGTACTGTACACAGACTTAATTGCATTTTCATGTCAATATTTTAATATATTGAGTTTTGTCAAGTAACTTATTATGTATTATTTGTCAAACGGTGATCTCACTCGTTTACTCTTGTGTGTATTTCACCTTCGTCTTTGTCTTCTCCGTACACTCTCAGACGTCAACTTGAATGTTTTCAAAGAAAACAGTGGTCAGTTTGAGGCTATTTGTATCTCCATAGAGTTTTTTCCAGGAATGGTACTGGTGTCGGCCATATGCGCTTTCTCTGTACCGCATATAAGGGGCAACTTTGAAGCAGATGTTCAGCAGTTATTTTATCAGTGCCACAGTTACACTGATCGGTAGTTCCTATCTTTAGCTTGCTGAATAGATGGTATCTCAATCTGTTGTGGCCAGTGCGGAGTCTGAAGATTACCACTTGTTCTTTTCTGTTGAGCTGGTAAAATACATCATTTTGTGTGTGACCTGGATGCAGTGCTTCCCACTTGCTCCTTATCTGGTTCCGAAAAAGAAACTTTGCCTCTTCGAAAATTATGCTTGCATCAGGTTGAGGTAGCTTTCCACCTTTCTTTGCCAATCTGTCAGCCTCTTCATTGCCGGATATGATACAGTGAGATTGGATCCATTGGATCACAACTCTTTTGAACCGTTGATATTTGTTGCAAGTAAATGTTAGATCTGCACGTATCTGCTAAACTATTGGATGCATATTTCAACCCTATCTGATGTTTTGTCCGAATAAAGAGATCTTTTTTCTTCTTTGTAAAGAGCCGTATCACTTGGTATAGGCGATTATGTCAATCCACAGCTTTTTGTTCTTAGTCATTCATCATTTTCCGTTTTGTTCCCCATCAAGCCACTACGGCAGCTGCCCCCCCCCCTTTTGCAGGGAGCCTGTACAAATCATTCTTGTGCTCCTGCCGCACGCAGTGGTGTCTCTAGCAGTTTGTTTTCCACGATGAAGTTGCCAGTCCTACTCACAACCTCAAACCAGTCGCCATGTACGACATGCATGAGAGAGCAGTTGTCTTATTCCTTCTTGCTGCTTATCACTTCTTTTGTTCATTATTTTTTTCTTCACGTGCCGTTATGTTAAAGTGTCCAGGATCTTCTCTTTTTGTCATCCTCTGTCACATTTCCCATCAATTTTTGCCTGTTGTTACAATGTATTAAAACTTTACTGTTCTTATAGCTTGCCTAGAAATCAGCATTGCTACTTTCTGATGTCAGTAATAATCTTTCATATCACATTGGCCTCTTTCATATCACATTGGCCTCTTTCATATCACATTGGCCTCTTTCATATCACATTGGCCTCTTTCATATCACATTGTCCTCTTTCATATCACATTGGCCTCTTTCATATCACATTGGCCTCTTTCATATCACATTGGCCTCTTTCATATCACATTGTCCTCTTTCAGGACATCCTTGTTTGCCTTTTTAGCTGCCCTGGGATACCCTTATCCAAACTCAACAGAGTTTCACTGCAGTGGATTCCTACACACTGTGGTATTGCAGGAAATGAGGCAGCCGACAGACTGGTAAAAGCAGGCACCCAGAAGGAACAGTTTCACCACACTGACGGAAGCAAAGACACTCATCAAAAGAAAGTACAAAAATGCACGGAGCCAGAGAACAGGCAGCAATTATCCACAAGACACCATCCTAAAGCTAGACAGAACACTGTAAACTACCATTTTTAGGCTCCGCCCAGGACACGGCAGACTACAAGCCCCCCTCCACAAAATGAAAGCTGCCCCAACTGACCAGTGCACATGCCAAAATGGCCCCCAGACTCCGGAACATATTCTACAAACTTTGGTGACCCCAGGAAACCTGGCCCCAGGAGACGAAAATGGAAGAGAAACTGTGTGGTACCCGCGAGGACCTCCTGCTGACGACTGGATTCATGGAGGCAACGCATCTCCTTGTTTAGATTGCTGAGCATAGGAAACTGATCGCTGACGAAGAAGAAGGATACCCTTATTTGTTAATTTGTTTAGTATCCTTAACATTCTTCTGTGAAACTTCATCTCTGTTGCCTTCTGGGATTTTCTTGTTTGTTTATTAGTTACCCATGGTTCGCTTTCTATCCGACAAGGATGGCTCCATTTAACACTGAAGAACTCTTGTGGATTTTTGTCTTATGTTATCTGGTTTATACTGTATAATTAGGGTGGGGGCAGCAGAAGTGATTGCGTCAGTAATTAGACTGGCACGTTCCTAAGTACATATCTGGTGTTACGTAGGGAAGTCGCGCTAATGACACCTGTCCACGAAGCACTATTTTTGTGGTGCCTAGTAGGCAGACAATGGCGTGATGCTGACCACATCACCCCTAGTGTGCCGTATGGTCAAGAAAATATGGGCCTATCACCATATTCCCAAAATGCCTCAATGGGCGTGTAACGGGATCTTTTACCTTTACTTAGTAGGTAGAGAGGATAACCGCGATTCGCTCCCGTAGCTAGGCAGTGTTGCCGTTCGGAAGGCGTGGGTTTGAGTTTTCGGTAAGCCTATGACTTCTGTTGTTTTTCTGTTGTCTAGTTTTCTACTTTTTTTTATTTCTCACAAGAGCCAGAAACATACCTTTAGATGTATTCTTTATTTACTGTTTACAGGCTTCGGGTTTGCCCTCTTTATTTATTCTATTGACAGAGAGTTTTTATATAGGATAGGATTGCTTTTGGTTCTAAGGACTGTCTTCATTGCACACGGACAATTCTATCAGTGCTCCGATCTCCTCCCTTAGATCACACAAGGAGGATCTCAGCACACTGCACGAACTTTGTAGCACCGTCGGGAATCCCAGTGTGTGAATATAGGAATCACACATTCCATAAATATTTTTATGGTGGGTAGGCTTCTAATTTTTAAATTTTGCCGTGGCAGCGGCCTTATGACCTACTCTTTACGATTTCCAACTGCCGTGGGATTTTTAACGTGCACTACTTCCACACGGGACCTCCTATTTTTTTCGCCCTTATCCGAGAAGGCTAGGCATCCGATCTCACTACCCATGAGACCAAGGGGGAGTATGACATCATTAGGACCACTGATTCTGAAAAAAATTACATTCCCTCTACTGGGAATCGAACCCGGTACCTTTAGAATTCGAGACGGACGCCATACCTCTGAACCACTCCGACCCTCTAGTGCCTGTAACATACCTTAATATGTATTATTTATTTATTACTGAAGTGCATCATCTGCCTGATGTTATTAGAGTACCCAAGCACTCAAATCGGTGGGCTTGTTTCAGACATGTCTCATTTGCTTTGATGCTACTTTATAGAGAATGTTGTGTCTTTGTGATACGACCATTACTTCTGTCGTTTTTAAACCAAGGCTTTTATTTTGAAGGTAAAGTTAAAGCTATTCCCGTAGCAGATAAAACCGTGAGTTTTGCTCATTTACAGCAGGGTCAACTGGGACGTACGCAACAGGGTTTCAAATCCGGAGCCTGGTAATTTTGCCGCGAGAGACAAGCGATCTAACCACTCTGCCAGTCGGACGCTTCCTTTATTTTGACCTTAGTTTAATTATCATGTCATCATTTACTACATGTCGTTTTCTTGTCTTCGTTATTAACTGTTCACTTGTCGCTGTCATCAGCACATCGCAGGTGGTTTATGTATTATGTCCATTGATTTATATTCCTCGTATATCCTTATTAAAAAGCGTTCGATTGACAGTGGTTAGAGCACTGGTCTTTCGCGGCTAATGCGCCCGGTTCGAATCACGGTACAGACACGACCCAGTCTACCCAGCTGTAAACGGGTACCCGAGTCTGCTGTTTGAGTTATGGAAGGAAATGGCAGGGAGGAAGGGAACTGATCACCCCACTTCTCGATGCTGGACCTAGTATTGTGAAGTCTCTAACACTTTACTCCACTACGGCTGTGTCTGCTATGGGACCACCTTTTACCTTGTTATCCTTATTAAGTTTTCACTTTAATGAGAAAACAGATCAGATGGCTTTTATTCGCTCCAAGTTTTCTGTTTGGTTGCCTAAGACATGGTGTTTCAAAATAATGTAAACACACTTTAAAAATGTATACAGGTATACCCCGCTTTATTGCGCTTCGCAGATATTGCGCTTTTTTTTCTTCAAATTATTCATGTTTTTTTTCTAGAATGTGTCTTCTTCTTCCGATAGATTTTGGCGGGAACATCGCTTCGAGCGAGTCGATTTTTTTAGCAATAAAGTATTTATAAATTTACAATACATTGTTTTTTTTTTTTAGAGCTAGTGCTATTGCGCACTTAATAGACATAGTGTAAACATGATTTTAGGCTTTTATATGGACTGGAAAGTAAAAATAAATGGGTGTTACCCGCTTTATTGCGATATTCGCTTTATTGCGGTGGTCTGGAACCGAACCCGCTATATCTCCGAGGAATGCATGTATGTCATGAACAAAATACACAATTTTAATTTTCTTTAGAGATGACGCTCAGTGACACTGGATCAAAGTCAAGTCAATCACATTTTAAATCTAAGATAGAAAATGTTTCTCACAATAGCATACATAAATTTAGTTTAAATGTTCAAAATGCCTGCCATCAGTATGAATACATGAGCGACATCTCTCACCAACTGATCTATCTTTCTTTAAGAATTCTCTTTCTTTCCTTCCTCAGTTGAGTAATCTTCGTCATTTTTCATGTGTTTGAAAGATAAAACAAAATGACTTTATTATGAAACAATTGTATGTCTCTTAGCTTTAAAATGGGGAGCCGCGGTAGCGCGGTGGTTAGTGCACTGGCTTCCTAGCTCGGTGGTCCATGGTTCAATCCCCAGGTGAGGCGGGAATTTGTAGACCGCAAACGGCTCCTGGGTTGACCCAGCCTCATGGATTGGGTACCAGAGAAACTCTGAGAAGATTAAGGCCGGTGTTGTGCTGACCACACCAACCCTAGTGCGCCGATGGTCAAGAAAATATGACTATAACACCATATTCACAATATGCCTCAATGGACGTGTAACGGTATCCTTTTAAAATGGGATAAAGAAAATTAAAATTGTGTATGTTTTTCATGAAATATTTACTTGTAAAGTGTGTATATATAATTTTGAAATACCCTATATTATAGCTGCTGTTTGTTGTCACTTAAAAAAAAAACAACATACCAAAAAACAAACAAACACAACCATGTTGGCAGCCAAAATCGTCTCTGTAGAGAAATGTTGTAATTGTGAACTAAAAACCAAAGAACAAACAAACAAAACCATATTGTAAACCAAAATCGTCTCTATAGGCAAATGTTGTAACTGTGAACTAAAAAAACAAAAAACAAAAAAACAAAAAAAAACCATATTGAAAACCAAAATCGTCTCTGTAGACAAATGTTGTAATTGTGAACTAGGAAAAAAAAAAAAAGGTGAAATGGGAAACAGAGAAACTATTACTCAGATCAGAATTTTCCTTGTTGCAAATAACGCACAATATACCCCAATTATAACCTCTTTGGTTGAACAGGGTATAACAGCAATTTAGTCGACGAAAGAACGACGAACGGCTTGTTGCATGATTACAAAATGGCTGACAGCCTTTTGTCCGTTATTCAACGGCAGGGATAAATGAAAATTGGAAATGCGCCTTACCGGGACAAAGGGCACAAAAATGGCCCACGATACTGTCTTTAAAAAACTTAATGGGGGACAAACAGACGAAAGCGGAAGAGGAAGAAAATGTGAGCTAAGTTCAATACATTTTAAAAATAACTATCTAAAAATATAATACCACCCGAAATAGAAGTCGCTGAACAAAATGTTCACTAGAATAGATTGTAGCTATTCTATTCTTTTGTGGAATATATTCTGTGGATCTATTCTAGTAACAATTTTGTTCAGCGACTTCTAATTCAGGTCGTATTATTGTTAGTTATTTTATTGTCATTATTATTGTTGAAGAGACTCGGCATCATTGCACTCCGGGCAAACCCATTGGTGCTTAGTCTCCCTCAGTATATGTCGAAGAATATGATTGCTTACTGTTCCTGTAGCTCGCTGGTTGTATACACGACGGATGCATCCTCTCATACGTTCATATCTGCTAGCCTTACGTTTGATGCCATATTCCAACAGTCGTAACCTTGAAGATTCATCTATTGCAGTGTCATTCTCTAACAGGTGATCATTAATTGTTCTCAGTATCTGTCCCTTATCCATGTCCAGTATCCCCACTGTGGGTGCTCTTGCTGCGAGTCTGTCAGCTCTCTCATTAACGCATACCCCTGCATGACCAGGACAGTAGATCCACACCAGCTCCTGCAGACTTGAAGCTTCTATGAACGTTTTCCATTCATGCCGTAGTCAACCATTTTGAACCTTTCGAAGCATGGACTGAGAGTCTGACACAATGACTGCCTTTGTTAATGAAGTTTTAGTTAGCCACCTTAAGGCTACAGTAACTGCCTCTACCTCCATTCTCATGCTGGACGTTGTTATCTTGTAAGCTGTTTAGTTATTTTAAATATGTACCCAACTTAACTCTCACTTGTTTCTTCCTCCGTTGCCATAGTTAAGAAGTACTGTTGACAGTTCTCACTTGGGAGCTAGGGGCAGTAAGTGAATGTATTACTGGCAGTAGAGAAGACCAGTAAACAGCTGTAAGAAATTATATTACTACACTATAAGGAAAAAAAAACCCACGGAGAATTATGTTGTGACTGCGTGGGCAGCATGTGTGACGGTCTGTCTGTTTGATTCACTTAACGTGTTGAGTGACATTTGGGTTGTCATGCAGTTAGCTTTGTTGATTTCTGAAAGAACGTATGGAATGTGGGATACGTACTGGATATGAAGAGAATCTATCGGATAAAGAATTAATGGATTCACGAATTTAATATGTTATGAAATTCTTCGTGGATGAGTAACTGGGGGAGATGTAAGGAAGGACGAGTGGATGGTCGAATGAATTAGGTGTGGCGTGATTGATAATAGTGAGGGAGCGACGGATCAATCGATTAGCATATATATATATATATATATATATATATATATATATATATATAATTATTAATATTATTATTAGAGGTATTAGCGTCAAGACCAAACTGAAGATATACCGTGCCGTCGTCCTCCCACCCTCCTCTACGCCAGTGAGAGTTGGACCGTTTATGCTAGACATGCTCGAAAATTTAATCACTTGCCTACGTCGCGAGCTAAACATTCGATGGCAGGATAAGATCCCAGATACCGAGGTTCTATCAAGAGCAAATATGCCCAGTGTCTATACACTGATTCAGAAAGAGAAGTTACGATGGACCGGAATTCTGGTTCGTATGCCAAATGAACGCCTCCCAAAGAGGCTGCTGTATGGCGAGTTGAGGGAGGGAAAGCGTACAAGAGGACGACCAAAGAAGCGCTTCAAAGACAGCCTGAGGGAGTCACTGAAGAGCTGCCAGACTAAAACAACCAACTGGGAGCAAGTGGCACATGATCGCACAGCCTGGAGAGGCGCTATCAAAACGGGTGTCGCAGTCAGCGAGGCCAACCGTGTGAGGGTAGCCCAGAAAAAACGCGCAGCTCCGAATTTCAAGCGTGGATGTGCAGCCTGTATTGTCTTCGGGCCTTGTATGTCGGGTCATGCAACAGAACTTTTCTTGCCCGCATTGGCTTGATCAGCCATAAGCGCACCCACTTAACCTCTTAGAACGAACTGTATTACGAGAGATGTCGATGGTCCTCATCGAATACGATGGACAAATCATCATATATATAGATAGGGTAATTGAGAAGTCCTTTCTTGTTTTTAAAATTGTAATTTTTTAAATCCTGTCCAACAAATGTGTATGTTACAATCGTCAAGATAACGAAATTTGAATGCCAGTGTATTATACATAATGTTGTGTTACATTACCATTACGACTCAGCGTGAGATCCGGTTTCTTCGAGACATAATTTCATTGCGGGCAGTATTTATTGCTGTCGCTTACTTACTTAGTCGTTCCTCTTCTACCGTGAGGTGAAGAGTTTGGAAGAGAGAGAGAGAGAGAGAGAGAGAGAGAGAGAGAGAGAGAGAGAGAGAGAGAGAGAGAGCGAGAGAGAGAGAGAGCGCCATACTATCCTATCGGCTGTCTTCCTCCTGGCCTGGTTCCATTGTAGTCCTCGGTCCTTTAGAGATTGTCTGATGTTGTTCTCCCAGCGGACTCTGGGTCGTCCTGGAGGTTTAGATCCCTGGCTCGTAGTTTCCCATACTTGTCGTGGTAGCCGATCATTCATAATTTTCCTTCTCACTTCTTACAAAGCATTGGACAACCACTACAGTTGCTCCCCTTGGACATTAAACATTCACATGCTCTTACAGCATTGGTTTCTATGGCAACTTGTTTTACATGCGAGCCTCATGCTCAGAGTTGCCTTGTACGACATCCCTCTGGGCGCAGTAGTACTGTTCTTGTATTTTTGCCTGTAGAGACCTCCCAGAAATTCCACGGGGCTATATTAGTTATAGAAATTATGAAATTAAATGTTTGAAAAGATGCGTTTGCAACTGTGAATTGTGGATGAATTGGTTTATGATAAATAAAGTATTAAAATGATTGTATTCCTCACTGTGTCAGTTGTATCATAAGGATGGCTGGTAGCAGATCTCTCTTGCCAGTAAACTACTGATATATTTTCTGCCCTAGAAAATACGCCGTGACACTAATAGATGTGCTTCATGTTGTATTGAGCTTGACAGTATGGAAGGGTGTTTTAATATGTGTCATCTTGTACTGAGTTTGACAGTATGGAAGGGTGCTTTAATATGTGTCATGTTGTATTGAGCATGACAGTATGGAAAGGTGGTTTAATATGTGTCATGCTGATTGAACTTGACGGTATGGAAGGGTGCTTTAATATGTGTCATCTTGTATTGAGCATTACAGTATGGAAGGGTGGTTTAATATGTGTCATGTTGTATTGAGCTTGACCATACGGAGGGGTGGTTTAATATGTGTCATGTTGTATTGAGCTTGACAGTATGGAAGGGTGCTTTAATATGTGTCATGTTGTATTGAGCTTGACAGTATGGAAATGTGGTTTAATATGTGTCATGTTGTAATGAGCTTGACGGTATGGAAGGGTGGTTTAATATGTGTCAAGTTGTATCGAGCATGACATTATGGAAGGTTGCTTTAATATTTGCCATGTTGTATTGAGCTTGACAGTGTGGAAGGGTGGTTTAATATAATATGTGTCATTTTGTATTGAGCTTGACAGTATGGAAGGGTGGTGTTTTAATATGTGTCATGTTGTATTGAGCATGACAGTGTGGAAGGGTGGTTTAATATGTGTCATGTTGTATTGAGCTTGACAGTGTGGAAGGATGCTTTAATATGTGTCATGTTGTATTGAGCATGACAGTGTGGAAGGGTGGTTTAATATGTGTGCTAGGCACCGAAAAAATAGTGCTTCGAAGACAAGGGTCATTAGCCCGATTCGCTAATTCTGCCTTGTACTTATAGTAGATCCTGTACAGACCAGATAGCCACATTGAGAATAATTGTTGAACAAAGTCTGGAATGGAATTCACCGATATACATCGGATTCGTGGACTATGAAAAGGCATTTGACAGTGTAGACAGAATCGTTTTGGAAATTGATGAGGCATTATGGAGTTCCCATGAAGGTCATTAACTTAATAAAGAAGACCGATGAAGACATGACATGCAGAGTTCTTTGTGAAGGACAACTTACAGAACCGTTTAGGATTAGAACGGGAGTGAGACAGGGATGCCTCTTGTCTCCATTTCTTTTCTTACTAGCAATAGATTGGGTTATGAAAACATCGACATCACACAACAGAAATGGAATCCAGTGGAATCCAACTAAACAGCTTTATGATCTAGATTTTGCAGATGACTTGGCTCTTCTGTCCCATAACCATAATCAGATGCAAGAGAAAATGAAAATTCTCGATGAGAGGTCACAACAAGTGGGCCTGAAAATACACAGGGAAAAGACAAAGATTATGAGAATAAATGCAAGAAATGATAAGGTTGAACTTGAAGAAACACCAATACAAGATGTAGAATCGTACACATATCTTGGAAGTAATATAGACAAAGTTGGAGGGACAGACAATGATATCAAAATAAGAATACAAAAAGCAAGAGGAGCTTTCATTGCATTGGGAAACATATTGAGAACAAGAGAAATCAAGTCCAACACGAAAGAAGAATCTTCAACTCAAATGTGAAGTCAGTCCTATTGTATGGCTCTGGGACATGGAGAGCAACAAAAACAACAACCAAAAAGCTACAGACTTTTATAAACGGGTGCTTGCGTAGAATAGAAGGACTGAAATGGTATGACAAAGTCACAATTGTGGAATTGATGACAAGAACCAGACAAGTGCCAATGCAACACGAGTTGAGAAGAAGACGCTGGCGATGGCTAGGACACACATTGAGGAAACATGTTGATAGCATTACTGTAGTGGGTTTGATGGTATTGTATGGTGGTGATGGTACTACGTGTGATGCATGAGTGTCATGAAATATTCTAATCCACATATATAAATTATTAGGTAAATATAAAGCCTAACAAATAAAATTAATAAAGAGAAGAGCAATGGGAAAATGACAGTGCTGTCACAAAGAATGTACTCGAAATCCCCCTTGTTTTCTGCTTCGTCTGCAAATTGTAACGCTTTCACGTTGATAGTAAAAGCTTACTGTATTATACCCGCTTTCTTCAATGAAACGTGTGCTGCATTTCTAAGAAAAACATTGAGACGTACTGCGTAATGACCTAAATTAATCCTAACATTAATTATATTACGTTACCAAAACGAACGAACAGATGGACAAAAGGATAGCGAGAGGGGAGGGCTGAAAATCAGGAACGCATGCAACACGCGACGCGCGATATACAAATGCTGGCATCACGCGTGTAAGTCTACAAGCACTAACTTTTTCAGACGGACAGTGATAAAATACACTACCCTTTCCCAGAGTAGGTTTATAAATCATAACAGACTCTTATTAGAAAAGATAACAATAGATGGGTTTACGTTTGAACACATAACAGTACCCAGACAGCACATCTTCGGAACAGGAGGTAGAAGAAATTGCATATTTTGAACGCAGCCACGTAGCTCCTTTAAATTAGTATTTTTGGGTTCCTTAGGGCTTGCTGACAAATAATATGTAAAACGTTACGCAAATAGTCCAGGAATTAATAAATTATACCCAAAATAAAATATTGGGGGTGCCTGACAGCATAAAATCATTTCTGCTCATAAGATTTTTTTTTAACGTGTTTGAAAAAAATTTACGTTACAGAAATAGCCTACCATGTAAACTTCAAATTGATTGGAGCGCAACAAATGAAAGCCTAACCACGATTGGTCGGGCTATAAATACTATCTTGGTTGTTAGGGGAGACGGGAAAAGATAACATTTTTTCAAACACTTGTCGAAACGTGGCTCATTGGCCAGTCTCGCTGATATACACACTTGGGAGCGTTAGTTCGAAACCACTTGTTTAAATACACTTGATAAAGCATCAGTGCGTTGAAGCCAGCTTATATTTGGCTCAATAAAAGCCTGGAAGATAAGCAGAAGGAAATTTGTGCCAGTTTGTGCCAGAATTCATTGCTAATCAACGTATCTGTGTTATTCGTATGAATTGTGGTAAGCTTGAACCATTTAATATCTTTTAATGAAAATTGAATGTGAATTGTTGATTTATGCCTGTATATATATGTGTAGTTCAGTGGCAAACGTGAGGTAAAGCCTAAAATGCTCCAGCCTGAACAGAGGGTGTCGGAGAGAAGTAAAACGGCATGGAATGGCCAAACAATACACTGACACCTGGATGATTGATTAGACAGAAATAATGCTGGAAGTGCAGAGGCGTAGTGACCATTAAGGATGGTAATGCTGGTATAAAGTATTTCAGATGAAGCTGACTGTTGGCCTAACGCTCTGAACGCAATGTTTGTGCTGTATTGTGATCAGTGTAAAAGAGAATATAAATTAGTTATGAAGTAGAAGGTACATCCTTCTTGATTTCAGGGACAGTGGTCTTGATGGTACTGAGCAGCATCTGGTCAGAGATTTGCTGAATCCAGAGTCGGACAGCATACTCCTTGGTCTTTTTAGCTATCAGTGAGGTGTCTCCTGAGCCCAGAGGAGAATTCGAGCAGAGGAGTCCTTTCCTGCCGCCATCACTCAAGATAAGCAGAGTTGGCCAGCTGAGCTCAACATTATTCCCCCTCATCTTGAAATAACTTTATAAAAATACTATTCAGAGGGGAATTTACTTGTCTTAAAATCAGGAACTGTGAACATCTCCAATACTGGTCCCTAAAGACAAACTATTGAAGTCATGATGACAAATACCAACAGAGCTTGAACAAAACAAAACCAGTATTACCTCATTTTACTACTACACAACTGACACACATAGAACATTTGTACTAAAATATGTCACTACAATATTCATATTAAATACATTCTGTACATAACTTGTAATTTAAATTGATTGTGATTCCTGGTTCCCTTGTAGTTGAATCAGGACACATATTCATTCATGCCAGTAATGAATACATGTTGTTATTTGAAAGTTTATCAGTGACTCTTTTAAGATATCTTTGTAGAGTGGTATATGTATGTGAGTGTCATAGTGTTGTCAAGAGTAGTGGATTAAATTAAATTGTTTATCTGTCTGTTGTTGTGACTTACACTTCACCATACTCATACCCTAGACACATAACGTAGCATCACACTATTCCAGAATAATTCTGACTGAGATAAAGAGATATGTGGTAGCAAGTAAGGTTATCTATAATACACTACTTTTAATAGATATAGATACCTTCACAGCTGATCTCAGTCAGTACACTAAGTCCCCTATAAATATTTATAACATCCCACTTCACCACATATATTGGGGTCTCGCTCTTGGGATTTTGAATCTTTAACTATTAAAAATATTGGGGGTAATTCACTTCAGGGAATATAAGAATTAAAAGGTATCCTTGGGTGGAATTAAATAAGGTTGAGCTCACGGTGCCTGTGTTGTCCATTAGAGATTGAATTGTTGGGTAGACATTGTATAAATTTACATAATAGACAATGGCGGACCTGGCCAAGTTTCGATCTGCTGCTGTACAGACTGCAAAAGAGTTAGGATTAGATGGGCAAGTTATGGTTGCCTATGTCACTACGGAATGTGACAAATTTATTGAACGCGAAGAAAGAAGGTTTGAAGCCGAAAGAAAGTTAGAGGCTGACAGGGAAATTAAGAAGTTACAATTTGAAGCTGAGGCTGAGACTAAGAGGTTACAGATTGAGGCTGAGGCTAAGAAATTGGAGGCAGAAAGAGAAGAGAGGAGATTAGCTTGCAGAAGAGAAGAAATTAGCTGCAGAAATGGAAGAGAACAAATTAGCTGCAGAAAGGGAAGAGAGTTGGCAGGAAATTAGCTGCAGAAAGGGAAGCAGAAGATAAAAGATTACAAAGGGAACATGAGTTACGACTAAGGGAGTTTGAGTTTCAAGGCCATGCTCCTGAAAATGGTGCCAGTCCCTTTGCCTCTGATGCTACGGTTACTCAAGGAGCCTCAATCTCAGCTATGAATTTTCATTTAGATCATTTTGTTGAGAAAGACGATGATATTGAGAGCTATATAAATAGGTATGAACTATTAGCTACCACGTATGGGTTAGAGAAAGGTGGAGCTTAAAGTTATCTCAGGGACTTCGTGGGGCAGCTTATGAAGTTTTTGCAAAAATGAGCAGAGGTGATCAGGAAAATTATGACATGTTAAAGCAGGCTCTTTTGTTAAGGTATGAAAAGAATGCAGAGTTTTACAGGAAAAAATTTAGGAATGCTAAACTACTGTCGGGTGAAACCTATCACCAGTTCTCTGCACGCATAGAGACATACTTGGAGAAATGGACTTCTCTGGGGAAAACCCAAGATCTTAAGGAAATGGTCCTTATAGAGCAACTAAGAGAGTCCATGGCTCCAGACCTGAGAAAGTTTCTCATGGAACAAGGTGCAGAGAGGCTGGGTGAGTTGCTAAATGTTGCTGAAAGGTATCAAGCAGCTCAAGCAGAGGTAACAGGTAATAAAAAGAAACAGGTGGATAACTTTAGGGCACCACAGAACTTTAATAAATTTGATCCTAGGGATCAAAATAAAGGTAAGCACCAATTTGATAGGCCACGGTATGACAATAAAAAATAAATTCCCACAATTCGATGAAAGGAAATATAATGAAAGAAAATCTTTCAACCAAGGAAAAAGGTGGTGTAAAAATTGTCAGATGGACAATCATGACACTGACCGTTGTAGAAGGAAACCTGTGTATATGGCAACCCTTCAGGTCAGGTCGACCTCAAGACAGGAGGAGGATATTATGTTAGATACCACTCCAGAAGAGATGAGGAAGGCACAGGCTGGGGATAAAACACTCAAGCCTTGTTTCAGAAAATTGTCAACTTGTCATACAACTCCAGGCAAGGGAGATTTTTACATGAAAAACAAGTTGATGTATAGGAAGACTGGAGCTAGATCCAATGGTCACGGACAGCTGGTTCTTCCAAAAAGATATAGGGCAGACTTAATAAGGAGTCTACATGTGAAACCAGATGGGGACCATGAGAAGATAGGTACCATCATTCAAAAGGTGGCTCATAATTATTATTGGCCCAAAGCAAGATGGGACATTGAGAATTTTGTAGAAAGGTGTAGCATAGCACATGAGGGAACACCCACAAGTGGGAACATGGATCAGGACCTGGACACGCCCCGAGGCAAAATCAGGCCTGACAATAAAAGGAAAAATAGATTTGATAAAGTGGACCAAATGGAATGGGAAGCCCCTTTTCACGGACAAGCTTCACTTAACTGTTTTACAATGGCCACTATGCGGAGAGTGCAAACAGATGTCTTACCCCAGGATAAGCCGAAAATCCCTCAATCGGACTTAAACAAACTGGAGGAAGAGGATGTAGAGAGGAAATCTCTCATCAAGAATTTTAAGAGGGGAGACAGCCCCAAAAGAAAAATTGGTAGCGGTCGTTTTGTGAATGATAACTCTGGGAGGAAAAAATCATCACTATAAAGCTTCGAGTGGAAGAGACCATACCGGTGCATGGACAAATAGGTCCACACAATTAAAGGTCCATATGTAGTTTTGTTAAGAACGTGGACTGATGAAAAGGCAGAGGAAAACATTACATCTTCATACCAATATGTGAATGAGCTGACCACTCGGTTAAAAACTGGCTGGAAACTTGCCAATGAAAATTTGAAACAAGCCAGGAAGAAACATGCTGCCTATTATAACAGGAGGCGAAAGACAGAAATTTGGCTGTGGGAGAGAAAGTACTGCTTCTTTTGCCTGGGAGTCAGAATAAGTTACAAATTGGATGGCAGGGTCCATATACAGTTCTAGAGAAGGTGTCTAGAACAAATTATAAGATAGATAAGAGGGGGAAAGAAAAAATCTATCATGTGAATCTCCTGAAGAAATATTTGGAAAGAGAACATCAGGAAGAGACACACTTGTTGACCTTGTCCATCGCCATGGAGATGAAAAAGGAACCACTTTCATCATTTGAATATCCATTACACCCCTGTGAGACAGCAGCACAGGGTGAAAATCAGTACACATTTAACGAAAACTCAGAAAGAGAGAGTGCAACAGGTTCTAAATAATCATGCAGAGGTGTTAACAGACCGACCAGGGCATACAAACCTATTGGAATATGATATGAAACTCATAGACTCCACACCTGTCTGTATGAAACCATATTCGATTCCGTTTGCTAAGGAAAAAGCTTTGAAGGAAGAGATAGACTATCTATTGAAGGAAGGAATTATTTCGCACAGTGAGTCTTCGTATAGTTCCGGTGTTGTACTTTTAAGGAAGCCCTCTGGAGAACATAGACTCTGTATAGATTACAGGAGACTGAATGCTATTACAGAAGGACAGGTGGATCCATTGCCGGATACAAATCAGCTGTTTGCCAGGCTAAATAAAGCTAAATATTTCTCAAAAGTGGATCTGAGTAAAGGATACTATCAGATTCCAGTAAAGCCTGAGGTTAGACCATACCTAGCTTTTAGTACCTCAGAAGGACACTATGAGTTTAATAGATTGCCATTTGGATTGAAGAATGCACCTAGTGTCTTCTCTAGAATGATGAGAAAATTATTGGATCCTCTGAATAATCCCTGTATAACAAATTTTATGGATGATATCCTTATAGCAACAGAAACATTTGAGGAACACATTGACTCTCTGAACATGCTGTTTAATCGACTTAGGGAGGCAAATTTAACAGCCCGTCCAACCAAATGTTGCGTTGGATGTAAAGAATTGGAATTTTTGGGACACACAGTTTATCAGGGAAACATGACCCCTGACCCAAAGAATTTAGAGAAACTACAGAAAGCCCCGAGACCACAAACCAAGAAGGACGTGAGAGCCTTTGTCTCATTATGTGGTTTCTACCAGAAGTATATCAAAAACTTTAATTCCATATGTGCACCTTTAACGGAATTGACACGTAAAGGACTTCCAGATCGCATTACATGGACACCACAATGTGAAATGACTTACCAAGAATTGAAGGAAAAGCTCACAAGTAAACCCATTTTGAAATTACCTGACTTAAGTCAAGAATTCATAGTAAGGACGGATGCAAGTAATATTGGGTTAGGTGCAACTTACTACAGAAATCAGATGCATTGGATGGGGAATTAAGCCCAGTGGCATATGCTAGCAGAAAGTTGAATAAAGCTGAAATCAACTACTCAACTAGCGAAAAAGAATGTCTTGCAGTAATATGGGCAATAAAGAAATTCAATATTTATCTATATGGGAAGGCATTTAAGTTGCAAACTGACCACAAACCTTTATCGTTTTTAGCACAGGCTAAGCATGAGAACTCTAGGTTACTCCGATGGTCTTTGCTTCTGGCTCCATATAATTTTAGCATTGAATATATATCTGGAAAAACCAATCTGGGAGCGGATTTTTTAAGCCGCCATCCGTGTGATGAGAATCACCGTAAACCCCAGAAATAATAATAAATTTCTCTATGTGTATATAGAATAAAGGACTGACATATAATGTCTGTTTTAAGAGGGGAGGTGTCATGAAATATTCTAATCCACATATATAAATTATTAGGTAAATATAAAGCCTAACAAATAAAATTAATAAAGAGAAGAGCAATGGGAAAATGACAGTGCTGTCACAAAGAATGTACTCGAAATCCCCCTTGTTTTCTGCTTCGTCTGCAAATTGTAACGCTTTCACGTTGATAGTAAAAGCTTACTGTATTATACCCGCTTTCTTCAATGAAACGTGTGCTGCATTTCTAAGAAAAACATTGAGACGTACTGCGTAATGACCTAAATTAATCCTAACATTAATTATATTACGTTACCAAAACGAACGAACAGATGGGACAAAAGGATAAGCGAGAGGGAGGGCTGAAAATCAGGAACGCATGCAACACGCGACGCGCGATATACAAATGCTGGCATCACGCGTGTAAGTCTACAAGCACTAACTTTTTCAGACGGACAGTGATAAAATACACTACCCTTTCCCAGAGTAGGTTTATAAATCATAACAGACTCTTATTAGAAAAGATAACAATAGATGGGTTTACGTTTGAACACATAACAGTACCCAGACAGCACATCTTCGGAACAGGAGGTAGAAGAAATTGCATATTTTGAACGCAGCCACGTAGCTCCTTTAAATTAGTATTTTTGGGTTCCTTAGGGCTTGCTGACAAATAATATGTAAAACGTTACGCAAATAGTCCAGGAATTAATAAATTATACCCAAAATAAAATATTGGGGGTGCCTGACAGCATAAAATCATTTCTGCTCATAAGATTTTTTTTTAACGTGTTTGAAAAAAATTTACGTTACAGAAATAGCCTACCATGTAAACTTCAAATTGATTGGAGCGCAACAAATGAAAGCCTAACCACGATTGGTCGGGCTATAAATACTATCTTGGTTGTTAGGGGAGACGGGAAAAGATAACATTTTTCAAACACTTGTCGAAACGTGGCTCATTGGCCAGTCTCGCTGATATACACACTTGGGAGCGTTAGTTCGAAACCACTTGTTTAAATACACTTGATAAAGCATCAGTGCGTTGAAGCCAGCTTATATTTGGCTCAATAAAAGCCTGGAAGATAAGCAGAAGGAAATTTGTGCCAGTTTGTGCCAGAATTCATTGCTAATCAACGTATCTGTGTTATTCGTATGAATTGTGGTAAGCTTGAACCATTTAATATCTTTTAATGAAAATTGAATGTGAATTGTTGATTTATGCCTGTATATATATGTGTAGTTCAGTGGCAAACGTGAGGTAAAGCCTAAAATGCTCCAGCCTGAACAGAGGGTGTCGGAGAGAAGTAAAACGGCATGGAATGGCCAAATAGTACACTGACACCTGGATGATTGATTAGACAGAAATAATGCTGGAAGTGCAGAGGCGTAGTGACCATTAAGGATGGTAATGCTGGTATAAAGTATTTCAGATGAAGCTGACTGTTGGCCTAACGCTCTGAACGCAATGTTTGTGCTGTATTGTGATCAGTGTAAAAGAGAATATAAATTAGTTATGAAGTAGAAGGTACATCCTTCTTGATTTCAGGGACAGTGGTCTTGATGGTACTGAGCAGCATCTGGTCAGAGATTTGCTGAATCCAGAGTCGGACAGCATACTCCTTGGTCTTTTTTAGCTATCAGTGAGGTGTCTCCTGAGCCCAGAGGAGAATTCGAGCAGAGGAGTCCTTTCCTGCCGCCATCACTCAAGATAAGCAGAGTTGGCCAGCTGAGCTCAACATTATGTCCCCTCATCTTGAAATAACTTTATAAAAATACTATTCAGAGGGGAATTTACTTGTCTTAAAATCAGGAACTGTGAACATCTCCAATACTGGTCCCTAAAGACAAACTATTGAAGTCATGATGACAAATACCAACAGAGCTTGAACAAAACAAAACCAGTATTACCTCATTTTACTACTACACAACTGACACACATAGAACATTTGTACTAAAATATGTCACTACAATATTCATATTAAATACATTCTGTACATAACTTGTAATTTAAATTGATTGTGATTCCTGGTTCCCTTGTAGTTGAATCAGGACACATATTCATTCATGCCAGTAATGAATACATGTTGTTATTTGAAAGTTTATCAGTGACTCTTTTAAGATATCTTTGTAGAGTGGTATATGTATGTGAGTGTCATAGTGTTGTCAAGAGTAGTGGATTAAATTAAATTGTTTATCTGTCTGTTGTTGTGACTTACACTTCACCATACTCATACCCTAGACACATAACGTAGCATCACACTATTCCAGAATAATTCTGACTGAGATAAAGAGATATGTGGTAGCAAGTAAGGTTATCTATAATACACTACTTTTAATAGATATAGATACCTTCACAGCTGATCTCAGTCAGTACACTAAGTCCCCTATAAATATTTATAACATCCCACTTCACCACATATATTGGGGTCTCGCTCTTGGGATTTTGAATCTTTAACTATTAAAAATATTGGGGGGGTAATTCACTTCAGGGAATATAAGAATTAAAAGGTATCCTTGGGTGGAATTAAATAAGGTTGAGCTCACGGTGCCTGTGTTGTCCATTAGAGATTGAATTGTTGGTTAGACATTGTATAAATTTACATAATAGACAATGGCGGACCTGGCCAAATTTCGATCTGCTGCGGTTCAGACTGCAAAAGAGTTAGGATTAGATGGGCAAGTTATGGTTGCCTATGTTACTACGGAATGTGACAAATTTATTGAACGCGAAGAAAGAAGGTTTGAAGCCGAAAGAAAGTTAGAGGCTGACAGGGAAATTAAGAAGTTACAATTTGAAGCTGAGGCTGAGACTAAGAGGTTACAGATTGAGGCTGAGGCTAAGAAATTGGAGGCAGAAAGAGAAGAGAGGAGATTAGCTGCAGAAGAGAAGAAATTAGCTGCAGAAAGGGAAGAGAAGAAATTAGCTGCAGAAAGGGAAGAGAGGAAATTAGCTGCAGAAAGGGAAGCAGAAGATAAAAGATTACAAAGGGAACATGAGTTACGACTAAGGGAGTTTGAGTTTCAAGGCCATGCTCCTGAAAATGGTGCCAGTCCCTTTGCCTCTGATGCTACGGTTACTCAAGGAGCCTCAATCTCAGCTATGAATTTTCATTTAGATCATTTTGTTGAGAAAGACGATGATATTGAGAGCTATATAAATAGGTATGAACTATTAGCTACCACGTATGGGTTAGAGAGAGAAAGGTGGAGCTTAAAGTTATCTCAGGGACTTCGTGGGGCAGCTTATGAAGTTTTTGCAAAAATGAGCAGAGGTGATCAGGAAAATTATGACATGTTAAAGCAGGCTCTTTTGTTAAGGTATGAAAAGAATGCAGAGTTTTACAGGAAAAAATTTAGGAATGCTAAACTACTGTCGGGTGAAACCTATCACCAGTTCTCTGCACGCATAGAGACATACTTGGAGAAATGGACTTCTCTGGGGAAAACCCAAGATCTTAAGGAAATGGTCCTTATAGAGCAACTAAGAGAGTCCATGGCTCCAGACCTGAGAAAGTTTCTCATGGAACAAGGTGCAGAGAGGCTGGGTGAGTTGCTAAATGTTGCTGAAAGGTATCAAGCAGCTCAAGCAGAGGTAACAGGTAATAAAAAGAAACAGGTGGATAACTTTTGGGCACCACAGAACTTTAATAAATTTGATCCTAGGGATCAAAATAAAGGTAAGCACCAATTTGATAGGCCACGGTATGACAATAAAAATAAATTCCCACAATTCGATGAAAGGAAATATAATGAAAGAAAATCTTTCAACCAAGGAAAAAGGTGGTGTAAAAATTGTCAGATGGACAATCATGACACTGACCGTTGTAGAAGGAAACCTGTGTATATGGCAACCCTTCAGGTCAGGTCGACCTCAAGACAGGAGGAGGATATTATGTTGGATACCACTCCAGAAGAGATGAGGAAGGCACAGGCTGGGGATAAAACACTCAAGCCTTGTTTCAGAAAATTGTCAACTTGTCATACAACTCCAGGCAAGGGAGATTTTTACATGAAAAACAAGTTGATGTATAGGAAGACTGGAGCTAGATCCAATGGTCACGGACAGCTGGTTCTTCCAAAAAGATATAGGACAGAATTAATAAGGAGTCTACATGTGAAACCAGATGGGGACCATGAGAAGATAGGTACCATCATTCAAAAGGTGGCTCATAATTATTATTGGCCCAAAGCAAGATGGGACATTGAGAATTTTGTAGAAAGGTGTAGCATAGCACATGAGGGAACACCCACAAGTGGGAACATGGATCAGGACCTGGACACGCCCCGAGGCAAAATCAGGCCTGACAATAAAAGGAAAAATAGATTTGATAAAGTGGACCAAATGGAATGGGAAGCCCCTTTTCACGGACAAGCTTCACTTAACTGTTTTACAATGGCCACTATGCGGAGAGTGCAAACAGATGTCTTACCCCAGGATAAGCCGAAAATCCCTCAATCGGACTTAAACAAACTGGAGGAAGAGGATGTAGAGAGGAAATCTCTCATCAAGAATTTTAAGAGGGGAGACAGCCCCAAAAGAAAAATTGGTAGCGGTCGTTTTGTGAATGATAACTCTGGGAGGAAAAATCATCACTATAAAGCTTCGAGTGGAAGAGACCATACCGGTGCATGGACAAATAGGTCCACACAATTAAAGGTCCATATGTAGTTTTGTTAAGAACGTGGACTGATGAAAAGGCAGAGGAAAACATTACATCTTCATACCAATATGTGAATGAGCTGACGACTCGGTTAAAAACTGGCTGGAAACTTGCCAATGAAAATTTGAAACAAGCCAGGAAGAAACATGCTGCCTATTATAACAGGAAGGCGAAAGACAGAAATTGGCTGTGGGAGAGAAAGTACTGCTTCTTTTGCCTGGGAGTCAGAATAAGTTACAAATTGGATGGCAGGGTCCATATACAGTTCTAGAGAAGGTGTCTAGAACAAATTATAAGATAGATAAGAAGGGAAAGAAAAAATCTATCATGTGAATCTCCTGAAGAAATATTTGGAAAGAGAACATCAGGAAGAGACACACTTGTTGACCTTGTCCATCGCCATGGAGATGAAAAAGGAACCACTTTCATCATTTGAATATCCATTACACCCCTGTGAGACAGCAGCACAGGTGAAAATCAGTACACATTTACGAAAACTCAGAAAGAGAGAGTGCAACAGGTTCTAAATAATCATGCAGAGGTGTTAACAGACCGACCAGGGCATACAAACCTATTGGAATATGATATGAAACTCATAGACTCCACACCTGTCTGTATGAAACCATATTCGATTCCGTTTGCTAAGGAAAAAGCTTTGAAGGAAGAGATAGACTATCTATTGAAGGAAGGAATTATTTCGCACAGTGAGTCTTCGTATAGTTCCGGTGTTGTACTTTAAAGGAAGCCCTCTGGAGAACATAGACTCTGTATAGATTACAGGAGACTGAATGCTATTACAGAAGGACAGGTGGATCCATTGCCGGATACAAATCAGCTGTTTGCCAGGCTAAATAAAGCTAAATATTTCTCAAAAGTGGATCTGAGTAAAGGATACTATCAGATTCCAGTAAAGCCTGAGGTTAGACCATACCTAGCTTTTAGTACCTCAGAAGGACACTATGAGTTTAATAGATTGCCATTTGGATTGAAGAATGCACCTAGTGTCTTCTCTAGAATGATGAGAAAATTATTGGATCCTCTGAATAATCCCTGTATAACAAATTTTATGGATGATATCCTTATAGCAACAGAAACATTTGAGGAACACATTGACTCTCTGAACATGCTGTTTGATCGACTTAGGGAGGCAAATTTAACAGCCCGACCAACCAAATGTTGCGTTGGATGTAAAGAATTGGAATTTTTGGGACACACAGTTTATCAGGGAAACATGACCCCTGACCCAAAGAATTTAGAAAAACTACAGAAAGCCCCGAGACCACAAACCAAGAAGGACGTGAGATCCTTTGTCTCATTATGTGGTTTCTACCAGAAGTATATCAAAAACTTTAATTCCATATGTGCACCTTTAACGGAATTGACACGTAAAGGACTTCCAGATCGCATTACATGGACACCACAATGTGAAATGACTTACCAAGAATTGAGGAAAAGCTCACAAGTAAACCCATTTTGAAATTACCTGACTTAAGTCAAGAATTCATAGTAAGGACGGATGCAAGTAATATTGGGTTAGGTGCAACTTTACTACAGAAATCAGATGCATTGGATGGGGAATTAAGCCCAGTGGCATATGCTAGCAGAAAGTTGAATAAAGCTGAAATCAACTACTCAACTAGCGAAAAAGAATGTCTTGCAGTAATATGGGCAATAAAGAAATTCAATATTTATCTATATGGGAAGGCATTTAAGTTGCAAACTGACCACAAACCTTTATCGTTTTTAGCACAGGCTAAGCATGAGAACTCTAGGTTACTCCGATGGTCTTTGCTTCTGGCTCCATATAATTTTAGCATTGAATATATATCTGGAAAAACCAATCTGGGAGCGGATTTTTTAAGCCGCCATCCGTGTGATGAGAATCACCGTAAACCCCAGAAATAATAATAAATTTCTCTATGTGTATATAGAATAAAGGACTGACATATAATGTCTGTTTTAAGAGGGGAGGTGTCATGAAATATTCTAATCCACATATATATATAAATTATTAGGTAAATATAAAGCCTAACAAATAAAATTAATAAAGAGAAGAGCAATGGGAAAATGACAGTGCTGTCACAAAGAATGTACTCGAAATCCCCCTTGTTTTCTGCTTCGTCTGCAAATTGTAACGCTTTCACGTTGATAGTAAAAGCTTACTGTATTATACCCGCTTTCTTCAATGAAACGTGTGCTGCATTTCTAAGAAAAACATTGAGACGTACTGCGTAATGACCTAAATTAATCCTAACATTAATTATATTACGTTACCAAAACGAACGAACAGATGGACAAAAGGATAGCGAGAGGGGAGGGCTGAAAATCAGGAACGCATGCAACACGCGACGCGCGATATACAAATGCTGGCATCACGCGTGTAAGTCTACAAGCACTAACTTTTTCAGACGGACAGTGATAAAATACACTACCCTTTCCCAGAGTTAGGTTTATAAATCATAACAGACTCTTATTAGAAAAGATAACAATAGATGGGTTTACGTTTGAACACATAACAGTACCCAGACAGCACATCTTCGGAACAGGAGGTAGAAGAAATTGCATATTTTGAACGCAGCCACGTAGCTCCTTTAAATTAGTATTTTTGGTTTCCTTAGGGCTTGCTGACAAATAATATGTAAAACGTTACGCAAATAGTCCAGGAATTAATAAATTATACCCAAAATAAAATATTGGGGGTGCCTGACAGCATAAAATCATTTCTGCTCATAAGATTTTTTTTTTAACGTGTTTGAAAAAAATTTACGTTACAGAAATAGCCTACCATGTAAACTTCAAATTGATTGGAGCGCAACAAATGAAAGCCTAACCACGATTGGTCGGGCTATAAATACTATCTTGGTTGTTAGGGGAGACGGGAAAGATAACATTTTTTCAAACACTTGTCGAAACGTGGCTCATTGGCCAGTCTCGCTGATATACACACTTGGGAGCGTTAGTTCGAAACCACTTGTTTAAATACACTTGATAAAGCATCAGTGCGTTGAAGCCAGCTTATATTTGGCTCAATAAAAGCCTGGAAGATAAGCAGAAGGAAATTTGTGCCAGTTTGTGCCAGAATTCATTGCTAATCAACGTATCTGTGTTATTCGTATGAATTGTGGTAAGCTTGAACCATTTAATATCTTTTAATGAAAATTGAATGTGAATTGTTGATTTATGCCTGTATATATATGTGTAGTTCAGTGGCAAACGTGAGGTAAAGCCTAAAATGCTCCAGCCTGAACAGAGGGTGTCGGAGAGAAGTAAAACGGCATGGAATGGCCAAATAGTACACTGACACCTGGATGATTGATTAGACAGAAATAATGCTGGAAGTGCAGAGGCGTAGTGACCATTAAGGATGGTAATGCTGGTATAAAGTATTTCAGATGAAGCTGACTGTTGGCCTAACGCTCTGAACGCAATGTTTGTGCTGTATTGTGATCAGTGTAAAAGAGAATATAAATTAGTTATGAAGTAGAAGGTACATCCTTCTTGATTTCAGGGACAGTGGTCTTGATGGTACTGAGCAGCATCTGGTCAGAGATTTGCTGAATCCAGAGTCGGACAGCATACTCCTTGGTCTTTTTAGCTATCAGTGAGGTGTCTCCTGAGCCCAGAGGAGAATTCGAGCAGAGGAGTCCTTTCCTGCCGCCATCACTCAAGATAAGCAGAGTTGGCCAGCTGAGCTCAACATTATGTCCCCTCATCTTGAAATAACTTTATAAAAATACTATTCAGAGGGGAATTTACTTGTCTTAAAATCAGGAACTGTGAACATCTCCAATACTGGTACCTAAAGACAAACTATTGAAGTCATGATGACAAATACCAACAGAGCTTGAACAAAACAAAACCAGTATTACCTCATTTTACTACTACACAACTGACACACATAGAACATTTGTACTAAAATATGTCACTACAATATTCATATTAAATACATTCTGTACATAACTTGTAATTTAAATTGATTGTGATTCCTGGTTCCCTTGTAGTTGAATCAGGACACATATTCATTCATGCCAGTAATGAATACATGTTGTTATTTGAAAGTTTATCAGTGACTCTTTTAAGATATCTTTGTAGAGTGGTATATGTATGTGAGTGTCATAGTGTTGTCAAGAGTAGTGGATTAAATTAAATTGTTTATCTGTCTGTTGTTGTGACTTACACTTCACCATACTCATACCCTAGACACATAACGTAGCATCACACTATTCCAGAATAATTCTGACTGAGATAAAGAGATATGTGGTAGCAAGTAAGGTTATCTATAATACACTACTTTTAATAGATATAGATACCTTCACAGCTGATCTCAGTCAGTACACTAAGTCCCCTATAAATATTTATAACATCCCACTTCACCACAATGAGGTCAGCTGTGAAGGCTCCTGAGATAAAATGTAACTGAGAGTTGTCAGAAGGCCCTTCTCGCTACCACTACGACCTCACACTTATCTTTTTTTTTTCTAATGAATGTGGCTACGTTAAATGTCTAGGGTAATGATATGTAATGTGGTGTGATAGTTTATAGACACACACACAGATATTTACTAAGTCTAATAATATTAACCAATGTTATAATACACTGAACTAACTCAAGTGTGTAAAATTTTTGATAGAAATTTTCTTACATTTATTTTGTTCTGGATCAAGTTTTATTTTGACCAGAACTTATAAAAGATTTAGGAATTATGAAAAAAATGCATGGAATATTACATAATAAATGCAAGAGTGTACATATGTATGTTACTAGACTATTTAGTTTTATTAGTGTTTATAGTAGTCATCTAATTTGGGAGACCGTTTAATGGTTGTGCTGTTGGGGTGGCCTCATCACTCCAGTCTATATTGACTACACAGTGTCCAGTAAATTGCAGGAATTTTATGGGATTGTTAGTAACTAGTGAGTTGGTGAATTCTCAGCAGACCAGAGGCTCACTCAACTTTGAAGATGTAGCTCTGGTGCTGAGATCTGGTGGCCCCACCTCTCCGTGCTTGGGGGCAATAATAGTGGTCTGACACAACGTTACTGCACGGATCCACTCTGGTAAAATCACCAACTTAGTTGACACCGCCTTGGTGCCAACTGAAACTCACAGCTCTGCAATCAAAGTATTGGTTATGTGTCAAAATTCCATTCTCTAACCATCGAATGGCAAAAATGTGCGTCTCTATCCCGCTAATATAAAATGCGTTGGTCAATCAGATCAGAAGACCAAGCTTTTCAATTCAAAATTTGAAAATAAAGTCAAAATTACATTTTATTTTCTCAAATGTACGTCCGTCACATTTTATCTTTTCCCAAAAAAGTCAAAAGTACATCTCAATTTTTAAAATGTACGTCGGTCACAATTTATCTTTTTCCCACAATTTCACTTGTTTTTTTGGACTAACACATGTAAAACTGCACGAACCTGCCTCCTAAGTTATTTTTAGCCACTACTGTCCGCTACTCCCCCTCTCTTGCATTCTAACTAGAAGAACACTTGAGTCTCAAGGTTGCGATTTTTGTGCAAATAGTGGCATGTTTGATTCAATGCAGTCTTTCGCTGATGTGAACAACCCCGTCTTTTGTCATTATCTTTCTTATTATCTGTCCGTCTGTATAAATGAAAGTATATTATTTCACTGCTCAGAATGGGCCATCCGGCCAGCTAATTTTTATGTTCCTAACATTAATATTAAGAAAAAGTTACTTTTTGAATTTTGTAATCTTTCAAGCATCTGCGTTTGCCGCTGAATTCAAATAAAAGGCTTGGTATCGCAAAAGCGTCCAATAAATGACTGTGGCGTATCATATCCAAGGTCCCTTCTGTCGAATTCCTTACTTTATGTCAACTTGGGGGGGGAACGTGACTTTTCCTCCTTGCCCCACCAATTTGCGTCCATTAACCTCGCTAGTTCAAGTATGCGTTCAGTCAGATTTTTTTTGTCTTTTGATCCTCGTTCCGTTTTGCCTTCAAGTCTAACACCTGATGACCCGCGGCGCGGGCGATCATGTATTCCAGCAGCTTACGCATTGGTTTTTTTTTTCCTACGTTGTATCATTGGAGATATTTTGACGTTGTATCACTGTTAATTTTTACGACAATTACAAGGCAGTCCTTGTTCTGGAATCCACAGGGAAAGAGAGGCAGAGGTAGACCAAAAAACACATGGAGAAGAGAACTGGAAACAGAGGTGAAAAATGATGAGGAAAACATGGAAAGAACTTGAGCGGATGGCACAGGACAGGAAGACTTGGCATGTGTTTGTTGAAGGCCTATGCTCCTTGGGGAGTTAAAGGGTATTGATTGATGACGTAATAGGTTATGTACCTAGGGCTATCCAGCCTAAGTAATGACGCAATCACTTCTGTTGTCCCCCTATTATACAGTATAATAAAGGACAAAGACCTTAATACTGTGTCTAGTAAATGATAGAAGAATCAGATCGGTACGGGACAGAGGGTAGGTTTGGTATTTTATAAACATTTAAACAAACAAAGAGCGGATACCCGAGGCCTGTAAACAGTAAATAAATAAATATTATACACATTAAGGTGTGTTTCGGGCGCTCGTGAGAAATAAATAGGTAGAAAACTAGACAACAGAAAACAAATGAGTGGCATACCGGAGAATCGAACCCAGGACATTCCGAACGCACCCCCGCCTAACTACAGAAGCGAATCACACTATCCTCCCTGCCAGATAGGTACCGCAAAAATAGTGCTTCGAAGACAGGGGTCATTAGCGCGATTCGCAGCATGTAACACCGGATATGTACGTAGGGCGATCCAGCTTAATTAATGACGCGATCACTTCTTTTGTCCCCCTGTTATACAGTGAGGTCAAAGACACAGGACAAAGACCTTAATACTGTGTCTAGTGTCTTTTATTTATTTATTTGTTCATAAATATGCAGCCTAGTAGAACTAAATATAAAACACTTGACTTCCCTTCGGAAGTATCTTATACAAGGTATTAACATATAATATTCTAATAGTTGTGTTTCTTGCTGCTTCATCTATGAAAATACGCACTGATAATGAAATAGATTATTGGCCTGGATATTTTTCGTGCTGCTTCTAGGTGCATTTAGATTGTACAGCGTATAGAACTTAATATTCATATGGATGGATGTATGCCCATTAAACCCTTTTATTATGTTTTGCAGGCTGATCTTCAATCACATCCCAAGATCCATATCGTCATCGGCAATGAGTCATGTGATCTTGATTCTACTGTCTCAGCAGTCACGTACGCTTATTTTCTTCATCAGGTCAGTTATTGTACATGTGCCGGCTTTTTTGTCGCAGCAGTGCTCATATTCTGTTATCGTCATGTTGTGAATATTACTGCTACTTATGCGACATTTACTATAGAAACTTCTCGTGTGGTTAATTTGAGCCGCACAAGCATATTTAAGAAAGAGCATGTTCATGGAATTATACATATATAGATAAATGCACGGTGTTCGAAAAGTCGGTTCTCATGGGGAACTCAATTTGAATGTCTGTATATGGTAGCCTAATATCGCAATGATTGTCACCGAATATTCCGCAGTGAATATTCACTTGGAGCTATTTACCTTTAGCAGTGTTTCGCGCATTAGCTCAATGTTCCGTGCCGGAGCGTTTTAACTTTATTGGATACGCCGGTCGAGGTCGTTTTTGCATCAAATGGTCATGATACCCCAGACGAACAGATATGTGACAACAACAATATTATAATTCACGACGTATTACTTGACCCGATGCGCGAAACACTACTAATCGCGGAACACTTCTAAAGGGAAATAACTCTAAAATACCCATATTATGTGTTCGGCGACAATCATTGCGATATTACCCTGAATAAATTATGTTAAATAATCTTTTTTTTTTTTTTTACACCCACGAGAACGCACTTTGCTGACACCCTATACACACACGCACGCACGCGCGCGCGCACACACACATACACATACATACATAGAATCTTTATTCTCCATAAAATACATTAATATGTACAGACTTGATATAATAGATACAACAAGGGCAATGAAAAGGCTTAACTGTAAACTTTAAAACCTAGATCTAAGGGTCTTTTATATTTGGACATGCGCCCTAATATAACCGACTCGTTGAACGGGATGCGCCTCGCGAAAACGAGGCAAAAGTTTTACATTAAAAAAAATAAAGAGGCTTAGTGAAACTGCCGAAAAGGCATCAGGCTGGCTGTGGAACAACCGTAATGGGCAATGGAAATCGTGACAGTAAACGCTGCGGTACAGAAAACACCAGGAATTTTTCCAAGTCCACAATACGTTGAGTTTTTTTGGTGTACTGGTGAAAGGGCTGTGACTGAGGGGCAACAGGCGGCTTATATTATAAGAGGTGTTAGGCACAGAATTTCAGTAGCGCAGTGGTTAGCCTCGTCGGCTTCGCGCAGGTGTCTCAGTATGTGTCCTTAGTTGTGATGTGCGACGGAAAGAACGGAATAATTTGTCTTCTCTTTGTTACTTTCACAATTGCCTCCACGGCTGGCGGAGGTGTGGATTTTAAAGTTGCTACCATAAGTGAAATGGGTTCATTTTCGATACACGACAACAGGAGGCTGAGACGCTTGAGAGTCATGACCCAAGTGGGCCCGCCCCCCTTAGAGTGTAAAGGAGTATACTGGGCCGAAACACTTGTCGGATGGGGGACTGCTTCTGATGATCAGATTGCCTCCTGTTGTATCGCTCTGTAAAGAGTTTCCTATCATCGATACAACATGGCATATAGGAGAATCATTAGAATTTACATAAAGTGTTGAAGTCTCAAGTAGTTCTATGTGGGTGTTTTTACATCTAATCTTTGTGTTACACATACATAACAATCTTTAAGCTTTCTAAAAGACATTGGCATACAATGATATGATATGATATGATATGATATAACCTGCCAAAAATGAGTATTATTGAAATTTACAAAATGTGTGTCGAATACCATTCAAGTAGAGCAATATGGGTGTTTTTACATGGGGGTTTTATCAGAACTTTTGTTTGCCATAAAAAGCTTTGACAGCTAGAGGGGTGAGATATTAAATATAGCATCAAATGCAATAGTCGTTTGGTATAGTATACAGAGCACAATTGAGATTAGACTGTGTGGAAAACATCTCCAGCAAATTACAATGGGTGTTTTTTACATCGAAGTTTCCATATTCTGTAAGAACCTATAATTGCACTAATGCTGACATATTTACATAAAACTTTGGCTTCAAATTTCCGCAACCTTAGCGACATTAATCCACTCACACACTTTGCATGCACATGACCCAAACTACCAATTATCAGTACGATTACATGCGTACGATAGCCTAGTTCGTTAATTTCTGCAGTCAATGGATAGTACTTATCAAATTTATGTTGGTAACATTTATCTAAATGGGCGTCATATGGTATTGTTGCCTCCGCTATAAAAGCTGTTTTGTTCTGTCGATTGATTATTGTTAAATCAAGTTTTACGGCATGTATTTTAAATGAAGAGTTACTGCTGCCGAAAAGCGATGGTTTAACTATTATCTCTTTATTTATTGTTATGTCACTCTTATTACTGTATGAAGATTTCAGTTTCTCATAAATAATGTCTACAGCTCTATTGTGCCTTTGTTGGTAAAATGTTTGAAATTTGGTACATCTAGTCAATAAATGTGACACTGTTTCGTATGGGTGGTTACATATTTTGCACATTTTCGTGTATGTCTATGGATAGTATAGATGTAAAAGACTTTCGCATTCCAGCAACTGTAACCTCGATCTCACAGCAAATGAAAGTATTTTATCACTTAATTTAACATTAGATAAAAAACTAGATGACATACAGAATCTTTATTCTCCGGAAAATACATTGATATGTACTGACATGATATAATAAATACAACATGGCATATAGGAGAATCATTAGAATTTACATAAAGTAAATTTACATAAATTCATACAGCGTTAATGAGGGCTGTTACCACATACATACATACACACACACACACACACACACATATATATATATATATATATATATATATATATATATATATATATATATATATATATATATATACATACATACATACATACATACATACATACATACAGTCATGCGCCGCTTAACGTCCACGATACGTTCTGTGAAATAGGACGTTGTGCGATTTGGACGTTGTGCGAACACCATACTTTATACTTAGCAAAGTTATATGGGATACTGTAGTGTACCTTATTGACTAAATAGCCAAGATACTGTACACATACAGTACTGTATTTCAGCTAATGTACTGTCTTTAAAAGCCTTAAAGCCTGGCATTGACTTGGCCTCCTTATGGATGAAGGTCCTGTCAGGCATTCGTTTCCAGAATAAGGAGGTTTCGTCCATATTAAAAATTTGCTAGGGCAAATAACCTCCCTCTACAATTAGTTTATCTAGTGTTTCGACAAAATCTTCTGCCTTAGCATCAGCACTCGCAGACTCACCACTCACTTTCACATTATGCAGCGAAAAACGTTGTTTGAAGTGCTTGAACCACCCAGAACTAGCACTAAACTCGATATTGTAGTCTGGTCCTGCTTTTTTCTTTAAGCATTTCGAACAAGCTTCGTGCCTTAGCAGTGATCGTCAACGTGATGAGAGGGATTCGCTTCTGTGTTTGGTCATCAATCCAGGTCATTAGCAATGTTTCCATATCTGATATAGGTCCCTCTCACATTTTCGTAAGCTTTGTAGCTTTCAGTGGAGCCGATCGTTTAACAGCTTGGAGAATTTTTTCTTTGTTCTTAAGGATCGTCGGTGACTGTCGAGTGCGACATGCCCAAATCACGAGCTATAGCATTCAATAGTTTTCCACCTTCGTGATGTTTAATTCTTCCTTCTTCTTCCTCGGTCGTCCTGAAAAGGACGTTGGTTGCGTTGTGTCTGTTTACGACGGATCTGTGATATCTGCACCTTTCGGTCGACACATCCGACTTCTGCACGGCAGTTTTTGGGACCGGGTTTGCCTTCCCTCTGCGATCCCTACTCTCTCAGCCAGGCTGCAGTGATGCAGACTGTTTCCAGGACCACCACGTGGAGGTGGAGTAGGGTCTTAGTCAGCTCTGGTTCGCTGACTCTGATGCAAGCAGTCAAGCTATGGGTCGCTGACTGCATTCTCTATTGCTGCATCTTTTTTTCGTGATGTTTAATTACCTTTTGTTTCACTTCCAAATCGATACTTTTCCTTTGTCTCTTGCTGCTGTTATCACTAGAACTGGTTTTGCTGCGTTTGGGAGCCATGATGCACTTCACGTTAATGTATTTTCGAAAGTTCACATTAAAATAACGATAGTAAGTACAGTACAGTACATACATAGGCTAGTAACAAAAGTGTTTATTATGACTATCAAGACATATGTACTGCATTGTAGGTTATATATGTACTGTACCATTATACGCCTGGCATCGCAATCACTTTGTACTGTATACAAGAGACATGAGATACACGTGTTGCGTGCGGGAAGCTGTTGCTTTCGCTACGTCCTGTTACGTTTGCCTCGTCCTGTTCTCCTATCGGGATTTCTGAACTCTATTATAACCTTATGGGACCACGGACGCATATGCGGTCGGACGTTGTCCGAACGGACGTTATGCGGCGCATGACTGTATATATATATATGCAAGTGTAGTTCCCTTTTGTTTGTGTAGAGACAAAGAAGGAATAGGATTGCTGCACCCTCAGGTGTGATGACGTGCAATTGGACTAATATGAGGTTTTACATGAGGCTGGCAACTTCATTGTGTCAGACAAACTCCCACAGAAACCACGGCTGCAAACGCATGTGTATACTTGGTGCAGGACTCCTATGATGTATATATACCTTGTATGTATATATATATATATATATATATATATATATATATATATATATATATATATATATATATATATATATATATATATATATATATATATATATATATATATATATATATATATATATATATATATATATATATATACTAGTGTAAAAGCCCGTCATAAGACGGGAATTAAATTCAAAAGCACCAATACCTAACGGCAATTTTACTTATTCAAAAGTATTTTTAAAAAACCACTGTGCATCACCACAGTACACGAACTACGTAGCAGCAGCGAGGATCCCAATGTTTGTATACGGGATCACACATTCTATAAATATTTTTGTGCCCAACGTCATTTGCGCACTCTTCTTTGGCAAGTGTTACTATTTTTGGGAGAGTACATATAAGGGAAAACAGTACAATTAATGTCTAACTTTCAGCCAAAGTTGCATCCCTTAGCGTTACGCACTGACAGAAAAAGCTGGGATTTTATATATAGGATATATAATTTTTATTTGCGCTCCTTGCGGACCATAGAGCCACCACTACAGCTAGTAGCCCTGCACAATATATGTATGTATATATGTGTATGTATGTATGTATGTGTATCTCTCTCTCTCTCTCTCTCTCTCTCTCTCTCTCTCTCTCTCTCTCTCTCTATATATATATATATATATATATATATATATATATATATATATAAAAGGTAAAGGATCCCGTTACACGCCCCATTGAGGCATATTGGGAATATGGTGTTAGGCCCATATTTTCTTGACCATCGGCAGACTAAGGGTGACGTGGTCAGCATCATATATATATATATATATATATATATATATATATATATATATATATATATATATATATATATATATATATATATATATATATATATATATATATATATATATATATATATATATATATATATATATATATATATATATATATATAGGGTGTTAGAAAACTCCGTCCTCATAATATATTTGAAAAAAAAATTATTTAACATTATTTACACAGATATTCAAATTGAGTTCCGTTTGCACTGTTACATAATTCTGTCCGCCGTCTTTCTTGGACTGGTTATGGTTCGGTACATGTTACCATCGACTTTTCCACATTTGTTAACGATAATAATTTCGATGTAATGTTCCCGATGAGAACGGACTGAGAGTAAGTCTTCCACATTATAATCAGTAAATGTCATCTTATAGTAACATGCTGATGCTCATACAGTCAGAGTTAATTAACATAAGTATTGTTATTCTTTAACAAGATCTGCTGAGTTTCTCGCTCTTTTGCAGCCAATACCAAGTTGAAGACGCCTTGGTATTATTGTCACGGGTTTTGCCTCCCCTTTGCTCTGCAGCAGTGGTCCACCAGTGACCAAAACTCAAGAGTATCTAAAATGGGTTTTCAAAGGTGTCTAACTTCGCGCAAGATTGCTCTTGGCAAAGTTGTAGATAGACGGATAATGATGCTTCTATCTCAAGGGATTATTCACAAGATAATTCAGAAGTTAAGAACAGTGCTGCATAGGGCAGAGCACTATTAACTTATATCTGATCCGTCGCCTTTTGTGAAGTTTTAAGCAATGGTGTGGCTTGTTCGAGCCCCCAGTTGGTTTAATCCAGCGAATTTCCTGTTATAATTATTTGTGGCTGAATGGCTGTACCTATGTATGTATATATATATATATATATATATATATATATGTATTTATATATATATATATATATATATATATATATATATATATATATATATATATATATATATATATATATATATATATATTAAAGATTCTCGATCATACATGCGCTTTCATATCTATAATAACTGAATCAACTATGAATTTGTAAAATAACATAACAAATTTAATAATCAGTTAGTCTTTAACAAGTTAAAATAAATATGAAGTAATGGGTGAACTTTAGTTAACAATTGTTTTCAATGAGACTTGTTAGAGGAGTTATAACATGTCCTTTTGCTGTTTCCTTTAATAAGAACTTAGCTGGGTATGTGAGTACTGCCACTGTAGTTTTCTTCAATTCTTTAGTGATGAGGGCACTCAGTGTCAAATCACAGCTCTTGGCTCACAAGATAATGGCGAAGACTTTTACTTCAAACTGGTCTGGGGCTATGAACAGTCTTGTAGCTTCGAACCACGAACCCAAATCAACTTTGATGGGAACACAATCTCCTGGCACAGATGAATGGACACAGCAACTATGATTAGATGCTTCGAACCCTTGGTCGGGGAAATTGTAGTATTCCCCTTATGACGGGTGCTTTGATGCAGGTTTTCTTTTCTAAGTTACAGAGATACCCAAAATACTTCGTCTGTCACTTACAATTTGGAATTCTAGTCCGATGTCTCTCTGGCTCCTGGAAGTTGCTAATTTGACGTTGCGATGCAGTCTGATTTGTGTCTCCGAATTTGCTAGGTTATATTCTCATGTTCCTTCAAGCTTCCACATTGGTATTTCCGACCTGCTTTCCAATGAGAGCTAAAGTTTATTTCAGGCTCTCGATTTAGACCAATTATGTCTCTTTAGAACTATGTGGGTCGGAGTGTTAAATCATTACTATACCCCACATGTTTTAAAATATCAATTTTAAAATTTAAACTCGTGACCTCTTTCAAATGTGGCAGTAATACCTCCGACTGCACTTGTGCAAACGTACGAAGACATTTGTGAACTTATTTCCTGGATAATACCTTTCCCAACATAATCTCCCCAGACGGGTTATCTGTATTCTTGATATAGAGATGGTCCAGCGAAAGTATTACATCATTATCACCTGGGCCTTCGCACATCTCTCAGACGGCTTTCTCAGACCGACAATCTGACTTTCTTTCTGTCGATCGTGCTAGTCACCTTGTGTCAACAATGACTGTCTCTATCAAAGGTGGCCAGACGACTTAAGTGGTAAAGGTATTATCCGGTGACCTGTCTAATTAGCCTTGTAATACTACGATTCACGTTGTGAAACGTAAACAAGTCTGGGAGTGACTAGGCAAAAATGTAGTTGCATAAAATATGCCAAATAATAGGACGATGAGTGAGTAAAATAAAGACATAAGTTGATAATGCAGGAGAAAACGAAAATGATATAAAAGGACAGAACTGATTTCGTCACAATTATCTACACTGCAGATCTAGGCGTTTCCTGTGGCTTTTCTGCCATTCCGAAACGTGCTGAGTTAAAGTCATGAGCTCCAGTTTCTCCAGCTTGGCTTGCATTTAAAAGATCGTCACATGTGGTCCCAATCTAGGAGTAAGAAGCGCGTGGCATATTGTGCATTCTCCGCCATCCAAGTGGGCTCTCTAACTATGCAGAGCTAAAATACAGTTTTCTGGTTCTGGGCTCTCCCAAGGAACTGTCACGTCCTGCACAGAGCCACTTCTCAGCTCCCCCTACCTATCACTGGGTCCATAGTGAGATCCTCCTGCATGCAGTCAACCAGGTCAATGCTAAAGAATCACGACTGTGGCTACAGTGACTTCTCCGAGCCTAGTTGCATGCTGAGTTCTCAGCACATTTCACCACAGAGGGAATCCCTGGAAGTGTGTGGATGATTTCAAAAGTCAATGAGGGTGTAATTAGCCACACAGACAGAAGTTTCACTACCACATATGTACGTATATTATCGCATTGTGCATAGCTGGTGGTCTTATAAGGATGACTCTAGATAACATATGTAGATGAGGCGTTTTTCATTATGTGGCGTGAAAAACTTTACCCAGACTAAAAGTCTACACCTTCACAGCCATGACAAAGATTAATCACAGAGGCGTTCTTTATTAAAATATAATTCACGTGGAAATTAAAATCACGGTGTAAAAATTCTGACCCTGTTTTTTTTAATCTTAATGGCGATCATTTAGCACAAGATGTGTTCTCCATGGGAGATGTTCCTTCAGCACTAATTTTCACTTGTGCATGTACACGTGTCTGACCCGTGCCCCACCTTTAAGTGGTGGGTCGGCTTGAGTACCTTGAGGAAATTTTGAGCTATATCAGCGGGAGCTTTTGCTTCTGGTAGGTTCAATCAAGCTGAGCAGGTCAAAATGGAAAGGACAGGCAAAATAGGCACACCCTTTCCTCCAGGTTAAAGGAGGTTGGAGAACAGGGCTGACCACCCTGCCGGAAAAAAAATTTGTCACAGAAACGGAAACAGTTGAAGAAAGAAACATAAGCCAGAGTCAGGAAGAATCCTCGCAAGAGAGACGTATGACGCAGACTCCTGATGAAAGCCAGTCAATGGAAGCCAGGTGTCGTAAATTTATTTTGAGAGAAAGAGTCTTAGAAATAGTGGTCCTGTTTAGAGTGGAGAATGATGGTGAAAGCTCAGTGATAATAAGGGTTAGAAAGTAAATAGTTGCTTCACAGAGTGCTGGGGAGAGTAAGGACAGACTTATTTACGACAATCGTTCCTCTCAATCTTCTCCTCAAACTCTCCTGGTCAAACAATTATTTGCCAGTTTCCAGACACACACCTGCGCTCACACCGATTTGGTGCTTCAAACACACAGACGCAACTGAATACAAACTATATTAAACAGATATGGGAAATTTGGGCTTTGGTATTCCAACACAGTACTAAATAAGTTTATGCTGTTTATTAACATTAAAATCAATCACAACAATTATCATGTGTTACAGGAAAAATATCATAAGTACATAAAATACAATTAACAAGGTGGGGGTGAAGAATTACCCTGAAAGAGGTGTTACAATATTAGGTATGGGTGGTAGAAAAAAATCCTGTTATTCCCAATTGTTTTCCCCTTTACTAAGCAAAATGAAAGGGGGGTAAACAGCGTTAACAAGATATCCCACTTAAAGGAACAATGCAGGGTATATAGAAAATGTATTACCCGGTAGGCAAGTTAACAAATGGTTTGCAAAAATTAAATCTCCTGTCATTCATGCACGCTCGTGAGGGCCCACACTTATATGCTCACACTCACTTACCGATTGCAGCATCAGGCACTCCATAGAATTATATAAACAGCAATTACACTCTTGACATATGAAAATGTCTGGTACTTCGATGTCCAGCCCCAGATTTAGCGAGGTTGGCTGATAGCAAATATTCCCACTTATCGCCGGACGTGAAGCCTAAGAGTTCTTGTGTTTTATTATATAAAAGGAGTCTATGGGATGGCACTGTCACAGTTCGATACAGGGGTGAGAATGGGGTGGTCTCTTTAATTTCGCCGCTGGTGGTAAAATTCCTTCAATGCGTGATGATAGCAACTGACCGGTAAGTTTTTAAATCCAGTGAGGAAAAACTAGGCCCAGTCACAGTTCAGGTAAATATGTACTCTCTCACAGCAGAGCAGTGAATAAAATATCGCTACTGGCAACTGTTCTTTTTCCAGTTTATCTTACAGATTGTAATTTAATTTGATGGTTTATTTAAATGTTCTTGGGTTGGCTTTCTTTCATGTAATTATGATAGCTAGGCCGCATCGGACCGCCACAAGATTATATTTAAAATGTTTCATCAATATATCTGGAAGTTTAAGAACCGAGTCTGGGAGACTCTGTATGATTTCTTGCTGGGATCGCAAAGGTTATTTGATCATTCTATAGAAAAAGATAGAAAAACCATGACAACATAATCATACCGCAAAAATCAAATAATATTCTAACGCGCAATAAATTTACAGTTAAGACTATCTATATACACTTGCGTATTTAATTATGTATTTAAGAAAACACTTCGCGAGTCTAATGGTTAAAACACACATCTAAATATATAGGACTTAACTAAATTTATTAATTATAAATTCCTTCGCGACTTTAAAAGTTACTTTAGCATTTAAGCATCTATTATTTTTTGAAATATTATAATAGATATATCATTAAATTTACCACTGGAACTTTTGAGATGAGTTTAATTTAATAGATTTAAATAAACACAAAATCCAGTGAAATAAAATGAAAGCACTAGACCACTGATCACTTTAACAAATATATTATACTGTGCACAGAAAAAGAAATCACTCCAATGTAGCCACCAATTCAGATGGAAATCTAGCAAAATTCTACTATAGCTAGTGAATCTTAAATCTCTGACGAACGAATGATAAAATGGCTTTCTTCGTGGTCTGTATATATCTAACTGGAATGCAACATTGGGGGACATGTTAGAATTTGACACCTTTTTAGATCTCAGGAGACTTTCGGGGTTCTGACCGCCAGACTAAGGAGAGATGCCGCCCCTGGTTTTCCGTATCTCCGTTCGCTGTGTCCACTTTGTCTCTCCCGTTCGTGTCCACTGCGATCGGTTCTGTGGTTAACACAGAGATGCGAAATGCCGGCAAGAAACGTGCGACGTTCGTTTCAGGGACCACTACTGCCTTTGATAGCATGCCGCTAGTCTTTCCTGAGATCCCTCAGTGCCTGTTTGATCGTGTGCCGCTACTTTCGTTTGATTCTGGCAACGCCCCCACTGGGCCGGCGTACTGACCAAGTTAATGAAAATAACTGCATATGATTGCTCAAGAGATATCCGTGGGCGTGATTTAACCTCTCCTTAAATCAATGCGATGACCAGAATGTACGGTAGATAAATTGTCCACATATTAATCAGCAAACGTGTTGACAAGTCTACTCTGCTCAGACCCATATTAATGAGCAAACGTGTAGTTCCACGTTTTTGTTGTGCATAGCTAATGAGTCCAGGTGGAAGCATTCCCGTTTGACGAAAAGTTACCACAATATTCGGGGGCACTGATGTTATCCGAAGAGGTCGTTACGAAGGGTCGTACCATATCATCCAACACTTCAGTGTCAGCTGAGTTCGTCTGTCACACCAGGCTGCCGACACCACTTCTAACGACGAAGGCAAAAACCAGAATAGGGACCTGGAACATACAAACAATGCAGGAAGCCGGAAGAACAGCACAGGTAGCTGGAGAGATGAGACGATACGAAATAAAACTCTTAGGACTAGCAGAAAAGAGAATAAATGGAACTGGTGAATTCATGACGAATACAGGGGAAAACGTCATATATTCAGGACACGAGGATGAGGACTACACACACACACAGAGAGAAGCGGTTGCTATTATGATGTCCCAGGAAGCCAGAAAAGCATTAATAGAATGGGAACTGGTATCACCCAGGATAATAACGGCAAGATTCCAAGGAAAAGGAAGACAAATCACCATCATTCAATGTTATGCCCGTACTAACAATGCAGATGATGATAAGAAGCAAGATTTCTATGATGAACTTCAAGGAACACTGGACAAAACACACATGAGAGACATTAAGATAGTAATGGGAGATTTAAATGCAAAAGTAGGAGTAGACAACAAAAACTGGGAACTAATCATGGGAAATATGGCATAGGAGACAGAAGAGAATGGAGAGTTTTTTGTAAACTTTTGTGATTTGAATGATCTGGTCATCGGAGGGACTATCTTCCCACACAAAGACATACACAAGACAACATGGAACTCCCCAGATGGGCACACGCAAAATCAGATAGACCACTTCACCATAGAAAGAAAATGGAGACGCTGCCAACAAGATGTTAGAGTAAAGAGAGGAGCTGACGTAGCGTCAGACCACCACCTTCTCCTGGCATCACTGAGGATAAAATTGAGGGCGCGTAAAGACAGAGCAGAAAGATCAAGCCCGAAGTATAATACCCAGAACATTTTGAACAAAGACACAAGAGTTCAGTTCAACCTAAAGTTGAGAAATAGATTTGAAGCACTGGAGAACCTTGAAGAGGAAAGTATTGATAACCATTGGTGCACAATTCAGGAAGCATACAGAAATACATGTGAAGAAGTTCTTGGCAAAAGAAATAAACAACAGAAGGAATGGCTCACAGACATCACATGGAACCTCATAAGAGAAAGGAGAGACATCAAACAGCAAGTAAACAACTGCACAATGGATGGGTATGAAAAAATAATCGAAAAAAATGTGATTCGTCTTACGAGGACAAAAGACAAAGAAAATAGCCAACGTTGCGGCCACAAGGCCTTCGTCAGGGAAAGAAAATAAAGAAAGTGAGGGCTAGATAGGACACACAAGAATCTAATTAAATATAAAAATAAAACATGGGTACTTCCCTAAAGGCAGCTAAGACCTAGCACGCCTACCGGAGAGTGCGTCACCCGGAAAGGAAATGACTGTCACTTCCGGTTGTAAACAGTACATACTAAGAAGCTAAAAAACGAAACTGAACAAGAAACTACCAGAACGTAATAATAATGAGGACTGGAGATAGAGGAGGACAGAATGAGTGGGAGATAAATAAATATATAATCAAAAATCAAAAAAATTCTTTTAATTTATGGGCGACGGAGAAATAGAAAAATTGAAAGGGTCAAAATAGAATAGGAGTGGAAAGTGTGACCTTAGACAAAGGTGTGTAGGGTGTTAAGACCAGCTGGTTTTAGACACCACATACGATGGATAAGACGCTGCTCAAGCTGTTCTCGGCTAGCAGTGTCAGAGGAGCAGGATCTGATCGCCGTGACCTGGATGTCGATGGGACCATGGTGGTCAGGACCATTTAAGTGTATGGCAACTGGTGCGGATTTTTGCTGAGAGATGCATTCAGGTGCTGGCTGAATCTGTCCCCAAGTCGTTTGCCTGTTTGGCTAATATAGGTTTTGCTGCAACGTTTACATATGATGGTATAAATGGCATAGCGCGACTCACACGTGAAGCTACTGGTGATGGTGAACGTGGCCTTAGGAAAAGACACCTTGTGGGTTTGGATGACATACTTGCACGTCGTGCATCGTGTACGACCACAGGGTAGTGTGCCAAAGTGAGTGGCATTATCCTTTGGGAGACGGCTGTGAACAAGAAGATCCTTCAGGTTCTTGTCGCGTCTATATGCCACCAAAGGTGCCTCACCGAATACTTCTCGGGTCACAGAATCTGCTTGGAGGATGGGTAAGTGGCGGAAAAGGATCGGCTTGACTGCAGTACTGTGAGGGTGATAGGACAAGATTAATTTGACTATCCGAATGTCGTAAATTTATTTTGAGAGAAAAGAGAGTCTAGAAATAGTAGTCCGGTTTAGAGTGTAGAATGATGATGCAAACTCAGTGATAGAAATGTATAGATTAAATAGTTGCTTCACAGCGTGCTGGAGGAGAGTAAAGACAGACTTATTTACGACAAATCGTTTCTCTCAATCTTCTCTTCCACTCTCCTGGTCAAACAATTATTTGCCAGTTTTCCAGACACGCATCTGCGCGCACACCGATTTGGTGTTTTCAAACACACAGACGACGTAGATACAAACTATATTAAACGAATAGGGGAAAAGTTGGGCTTTGGGTATATCCAACACAGAACTAAATGAGTTTATGTGATTTTATTCACTTTAAACATCAATCACTAACAAATATCAGGTATTACATAAATTATCATAAGTACACAAATGCAAATAACAAGTTTGGGAGGGGTGAAGAAGATTGGTATCGACTAAGCCCTTCCCGCTTATTAGACAAAGATAAACCCAGTCCAAAGATAGATAATATCAGGAACACGGGTACGTTAACCTAACAGTGAAGTTAATTACTCTGAAAAGAGGTGTTACCAAATTAGGTATAGGTGGTAGAAAGAAATCCTGTTCTTCCCAATTGTTCTTCCCTTTACTAAGCAAATGAAAAGGAGGGGGTTTTAAACATAGTTAACAAATTATCAACTATCCCACTTAAAGGAACAATGTAGGGTATACAGAAAAGATATATATTACCAGGTAAGGAAGTTAACAAAATGGTTACACAAAAGAATTAATTTCCTGTCATTCATACACTCTGTGCGGATCCACACTCATATACACCACACACTTACCGAGTTGCAGCATCAGACAGTCCCTTAGAATGATAAACACAATAATTAACTCTTGACGTATGACAACTGTTTAGTCCTTCTATGTCCCGCCCCAGATAATGCGAGGATTCACTGAGAGCAAATATTCCCGCTTATCGCCGGACTTGAAGTTCTAAGAGTTCTTGTGTTTTATTATAAAGAAACGAGTCTATGGGATGGCACTGACGCGGTTCGACATAGGGGTGAAAAAATGAGGTGATGGTATAATCCTTCACTGCGTGATGATAGCCACTGACCGAGAAAGTTTTTAATCCAGTGAGGAAAAACTCTGCTCGGTCACAGTCAGGTAAATCGGTAATCTCTCACAATAGAGCAGTATATAAACTATCGCTACTGGCACTGTTCATCTTCCAGTTTATCTTAAAGATTTAATTTGATGATAATAATCAAATGATCTTGGGTAGGCTTTCTTTCATGTAATTATGTTAGCTAGGCCGTACCGGACCACCACAAGATTTACTTTAAAAAAAATGTCTCATCAAACTGTCTGGAAGTTTAAGAACCGAGTATGGAAACTCTGAAAGATTTCGTTATTGCTGGGATTGCAAAAGGTGATCAATCTAGAGAAAAAGATAGAAAACCCATAACAACATAATCATACTTTAAAACAAATAATCTTCTAAGCGCGCAATAAATTTCCCGTTAAGCCTATTATACACTCGAGTATTTAATTATGTATTTAATAAACACTGCGCGAGTTCTAGTGGTTAAATCACACATCTATAAATATAGGACTTAACTAAATTTATTAATTATAAATTCCTTCGCGACTTTAAAAGTTAATTTAAGCATCTATTATCTTTTGAAATAATGTAATAGATAGATCATTATATTTACAACTGGAACTATTGAGACGGTTTAATTTAATAGGTTTAAATTAACACAAAATCCAATGAAATATAATGAATGAACTAGACCACTGATCACTTTACACAATATATATATTACCGCTTTGCACAGAATAGAATTCACTGCAAATATGTATAAAATCCATGGGATGATCTAGCAAGATTTCAAATATCGCTAGTGCTTCTATCAAGTTCTGGCCAGCGAATGATGAAGTGTATTTCTAAGTGATCTGTATGTCTACAACTGGAATGCAAGATGGGTGGGACATGAGAACTTTGACAGCTTTTTTGATCTCATGAACTTTGGGGGATCTGACCGCCAAATCCAAAGAGAGAAGCCGCCCTCTGGTCTTCGTATCTCTGCTCGCTGCTTGCGTCAGCTTTCCCCGTTCGCTCTGGCTGCGATCGGTTCCGTGCTTAACACCGAGATGCGAAATCGTTTCAGGGACCACTACTGTCTTTGATAGCGCCGATAGTCTCCCCTGAAATCCCTCAGTCTGTCTCTTTGATCTCGTGCCGCATACTAAATGAGTCCCGGTCGGTTCGCTCTGGCGAAACGAAAAGTTACAACAAATGTTCAGGGGTTCTAATGTTATGAAAAGCTAAAGGTCCCTTTAAATCATCCATCATATCAGGGAAAATTCAGTTGTCGAACTAGACGTACGTCACAATCGTCCCCACTTTTAGACATGAAACTATTTTTCATGTTTCATTTTTTTGACAATGGAGGTGACCTGATTGGTGATTTTAGGATGAGTGGTATCTTCAGTTTGCTCTTCTTCCTCTGTAGACCAGTTTCTACTCAGGAAATCAGCCCCGACATTCTGTCTTTCCGGAATATATTCCACTTTGAAAGAATAAACGCTTAAAAGAAGCGCCCAACGCATGATCCTTGCGTTAAATTCTTTATTGGCACCCAGAAATGCTAACGGAGCGTGGTCTGTTTGCACCGTGAAAGATGTACCATAAAGAAACTCATGATGGCGTCTGATACCGTCAATCAGAGCAAGACATTCCCTTTCAACTACGCTGTAGTTCCGTTCCGCTTTATTTAATTTCCGACTGCCATAGGCAACTGGAAATAGCATGTTCAGGTCACTGTCATCGGCTTGAAGCAGTGTTGACCCGATGCCCTGACCTGACGCGTCGACTCTCAGTACAAAAGGTTTCTTGAGGTCAGGCAACTTCAAAATGGGGTATGCAGACAACTGTCCTTTCAAAGTGCTATACGCGTGTTCGCACTTTTGATCCCATATGACCTTATCAGGACAACCTTTCTTTGTGAGGTCAGTCAGAGGTGCCATCAGTCCGTTGAAGTTCTGGATGTACTTCTGATAGTATGCACATAGCGATATGAAGGAACGTACGTCTTTCTTCGTTCGGGGTCTTTTTGCTGCCACTATTTTCTCCACGTTCTTCTTAATAGGCCAACTGCATCCGTGAGAAATAGTATGCCCCAGGAAGTCTAACTGTTCAAACCCGATGAGACATTTGCTAGGTCTGGCTGTGAGACCCGTTTCATGTAGTCTTCTGAGGAGCATAGCAACCGTAGCAATATGTTCTTCATAGGTTTCCGATGCAATTAATATGTCATCCATGAAATTATGGATATGGGGACTTTGCAAAGGTTCTAGAAGCTTCTTCATCATCCTGGTGAACACTCCTGGTGCGTTATGCAAACCGAACGGCATCACATTAAATGTGTAATGTCCTTCACTAGTGCTGAAAGCTAACAAAGGTTTAATTTCCTCCTTGACTGGTATTTGATAATAACCTTTCCTGAGGTCAATCTTGGAGAAGATCTTTGCTTTGCTGAGCTTGGTGAACAACTCAGAAACAGTTTGGAGAGGTTCGGGCTGGAATTCCGTTACAGCGTTTAGCAACCTGTAATCAATGCACAGCCGAACTTCCTTATTGGGCTTCTGCAACAGCACTACGCTCGAGCTGTAAGGAGATGTAGACTCACTGATAATTCCTGCCTGACGCAGCTTGTCTATTTCTCCGCGAAGTGCATCCGCTTTAGCGTACGGGATGGGGTAAACTCTGGTTCGAACAGGGGTCTCGTTTGTTAATTTCATATCAAATTCAATGAGATTTGTTCGACCAGGTACATCCGTTAAGACTGCACTGTACTGTTTTAGTAGAGCCCTAGTTTCTGTTTGTTGTTCTGGTGAGAGATTGTCGCCGAACTTGACATCTTTAAAGGATTCTGTGGGTTGCAGTGGATACTCCATGCAACCATCATCATCTTCCTCGTCTTCCATTGCTATGGCGACAGCCAGGAGATGCTCGGAGGATGGCACCGGTCTTTCCAAATATTTCTTTAGCAGATTTATGTGGAAGACCTTCTCCTTTCCTTTGATGGAGATCTTGTAGTTGGTACGTGAGATCTTTTTAAGGACGGTAAACGGTCCTTGCCATCTGATGCGAAGTTTATTGCTTCCGGTTGGAAGTAGCAATAAGACTTTCTCCCCTGGTTGTAGTTCTCTCTCTTTTGCAGCTTTGTTGTATCTTTTAGTAATTTTAGCGCGGGCTTTCTTAAGGTTTTTAGTAGCTAGATCCCATCCTAGCTTTAGCCTTTCCTTAAGCTCAGATACATACTTGCTTGCAGAGACGACTGTCTCGTCAGCCTTCTGGTCTGTCAGGGACCGAAGTAAGGCTTCTAGTGGCCCCTTAATAGGTCTGCCAAATAAAAGTGTAGCTGGCGCAAAACCCGTAGACGCTTGAGGTACCTCTCGGTAGGCGAATAAGGCAGCTGATATATATTGGTCCCAGTCTTCCGGTTTCTCCTGACCCAGCTTACGTAACATCATGGTGAGGGTACCGTTAAAACGTTCCACGAGCCCATTTCCGGCCGGATGGTAGGGACTTGTGTGGATATGTTTGGCCCTCAAGATCTTAAAGATCTCCTCCATTAACAGGCTACGGAATTGGGATCCATTGTCCGTCAAAACTTGTTGAGGGAATCCCAACCGTGTAAAAATTTGCACAAGGGCTTCTGCGACATGCTTGGAATTAGTGCATGGTAGCGGTACGGCTTCGGCCCACATAGTGCAAGTGTCAACTAAGGTCAGGATGAACCTGTTCCTTCTTTTGGTCTTTTCCAGAGGACCAATAATGTCGACAGCAACCCGTTCAAATGGAGTCCCTACTATTGGCATTTGCCCCATAGGTACTGGGGGTGTCAAGTGCTTGGGTGCTACCCGTTGGCACTGGGCGCAGGATTTCACATACCTGACAATGTCAGAGTTCATTCCTGGCCACCAATAGTGATTTTTTATTCGCTGAATAGTGGCGTTTTGTCCCATATGTCCGCTAAAGGGAAGAGAGTGCCCCATTTCTAAGATCTGGTTTCTGTACTGCGTCGGTACTAGGAGCTGGTTATTCCCCGTGTCCGGGTTGCCCGTTCTACGATACAATACACCATCCTTAGAAAAGATGTCTCCGTTGTGTCTGGGGTCCTTAGCCATGGGCAGTTTTTTAAAGCAGGGCGCCAGAGTAGGGTCCTTTTGTTGCTCCTCCTTCAGTTCATTCAGCAACAAGTTTGGCGCAGGCTCCCTCTCCTTCTTGGCTTGCCCTCTTGTGGTTACCGCTGCCACAATCGGCTCCTTAGGTCTCCCAATGAACACATATCTACATCCCAAGATAACTGGGTAGATAGGATCATCCATAATGGCCGCTTTAATAACTCCTCTGACAAAGTCAGAGTGTATTTCTACCAGTGCGATAGGAAGCGTCCTGGGTGCATCACTCCTGAAAACTCCACTAAGTTTGACGGTTTCCTCTGTCTCCTGACCGGGTTTGACTAGGTGCCTAGCGACAATACAATCAAAACTTAATCCAGTGTCAAAAAGACAAGTAGTAGAGGTACCGTTCAAAATTACAGTTCCTCGAGTTGAGGGTCGGTCCCCCTCAGGTTGAGAATCACTGACATTGACTCTACCTTTCGAGGCTGTATGCAAACATCCAATGCGGTTTGCACCGGTTTGTTTGCCCTGATCAGACGTTCCTGGTGTAGGGGTCTTCCCTTTTCCTTGACCTTGGTGGCCGCGCTGCCACGTAGGCTTGTTGGGTTGATCAGAATTGTTGTTGGGGGGGGGGGGGGTATCGGGTTTTGTAGAATTTCGATTTTTCCTGGGGAGGTTTCTGGGTATTATTATCTCGTTGGTTAAAATGTTGAGAGGAATTGGAAGAATATGATGACTGCTCTAGATTCTGTTTTCGAGATGGCTCATCTGTGGGTTTACGTTTAGTGCTGGGAAGTTCGGCCATTGCATTGCTATAGCGTTCGGCTTTATTGAGTATGTCTTCAAGCCTGACTGCCCCTGTTCCGCCAAAAATCTACGTGTTTCATTCGACAAAGTGGATTTTATCTGCTCCACAAGAACAAGTTCGAGGAGTCCCTCATATGAAAGAGGTAGGTCAGATAATTCAATGCACTTTGTCAGATAACCCGTGAGACGTGAAGAGAGCTGGGGAAATGTTTCCGTGCTCTCTTTTCGGCTGTTTCTGAACAACTGCAGAAACTTTCGGGCAGTCATCTCAAACTGCTGTAGTAAGGCCTTCTTCAACATGTCGTAATCATGTTGATTCGGTCCCAGCTTTGTGTACACGTCATAAGCATTGCCTTTCAGTGACGTTGAAAGTTTGAGCGCCCAGCGGGTACTCTCTAACCCATAAAGATTCGCGAGTCTCTCGAATTTTTCTAGGTAGCTGTCAATTTTTTCGTTAGGGCTAGGAAAAGATTCTAAAGAAAACGACATAGCAGTTAATTGGGCAGATTGAGTACTGGAGAGGTCCATTGATTGAGACTGGGGCGAAGACGGCTCTCCGTTAGTCGAAGTAGAGGCGCCCCGACTCTCTAGAGCCTTAAGCGCCAGTTCATGATGTCTTTCCTTGTCTCTCTCTCTCTCTCTCTGCGAGTTTCCATCTCTGCTTCAATTTTCTTCTGTTCCAAAAGACGTTCTTCCACTTCTTTCTTATCTTCCCTCTCCTGGGCTTCTCTCCTCTCTGTTCTTTCTTTCTCTTCCTTCCTCTCAGCTTCTGCTCTCTGTTGCTCCGCCTTCCTCTCAGCTTCTGCTCTCTGTTGCTCCCCTTCCTCTCAGCTTCGGCTCTCTGTTGCTCCGCATCATATATTTCCAATTCCTGGTTAATAAACGCGTTTGCAGCTTCTGCATCTAATCCTGCCTCTTTCGCTTCCAGCCTCAAGATGGACCTCATCTTTATCCTCTCTGCCATTGTTAAAGAATAAGATGAAGTATGCCTAGAGAACTAGTAAGAAGCAACGCGAAAGGGAGGAACTCTGAACCACTACGAGAAAAAAAAACAAGTATAAATTTACCTGTGTTACCTCCTACCTGTACTGTGCAAACTTATTGCTGCTATTATCTGGCAATTAAGGCTCTAAACGCAAGCGACTATGCCACTAAATGGTAAGTTACACTGGAAAAGAATCTACTTTTACTAACAGTAGAGAAAAATTTATATTAAAACAATTTAAAAGGAAAAAAAAAATTTTCCCCTAAATTTTACATCTCTGACAACAAACTCCGTCCCTAAAGTCAATTATTGAGATGAGACGTTGTTAACTTAATTTTTTAAAATCAGAACAATCCGTCTTTAGCTAAGCTCAACTCTTTTTAACTTCAAAAACCTTAGTGACTGTAAAACAACCACGCAATCCCAGCAACTCTTATAAAGAAAGAAATATAATTATCTCCGCCAGAGGATAATAAAATAGCAAATATTTTTGTTTATCTGTACTTTCTACTGCTGTGGAGAGAAAACAACCTGTAAATATGCTGTGTGGACAACCCAAATACTTAAAGAACGTTTGTCTAGGGGTGTAATTATTTATTTATTTCCCTAATTCACAAAGACAGATCATTCACACTCTACCTAGTTAGACCCAGACTAAATCAGACTCAAAATATCTTTAACCCGGCTATGCGATTGCCTCAAATGTAGCTCAAGATCCCAGAACCAGCCCACAAATATGTGTGCATCAAATGTATCTCAAAATTATCCCGGCGAGCCAGCCAAATATTGTCGTAAATTTATTTTGAGAGAAAAGAGAGTCTAGAAATAGTAGTCCGGTTTAGAGTGTAGAATGATGATGCAAACTCAGTGATAGAAATGTATAGATTAAATAGTTGCTTCACGGCGTGCTGGAGGAGAGTAAAGACAGACTTATTTACGACAAATCGTTTCTCTCAATCTTCTCTTCCACTCTCCTGGTCAAACAATTATTTGCCAGTTTTCCAGACACGCATCTGCGCGCACACCGATTTGGTGTTTTCAAACACACAGATGTTGTAGATACAAACTATATTAAACGAATAGGGGAAAAGTTGGGCTTTGGGTATATCCAACACAGAACTAAATGAGTTTATGTGATTTTATTCACTTTAAACATCAATCACTAACAAATATCAGGTATTACATAAATTATCATAAGTACACAAATGCAAATAACAAGTTTGGGAGGGGTGAAGAAGATTGGTATCGACTAAGCCCTTCCCGCTTATTAGACAAAGATAAACCCAGTCCAAAGATAGATAATATCAGGAACACGGGTACGTTAACCTAACAGTGAAGTTAATTACTCTGAAAAGAGGTGTTACCAAATTAGGTATAGGTGGTAGAAAGAAATCCTGTTCTTCCTAATTGTTCTTCCCTTTACTAAGCAAATGAAAAGGAGGGGGTTTTAAACATAGTTAACAAATTATCAACTATCCCACTTAAAGGAACAATGTAGGGTATACAGAAAAGATATATATTACCAGGTAAGCTCTGTGCGGATCCACACTCATATACACCACACACTTACCGAGTTGCAGCATCAGACAGTCCCTTAGAATGATAAACACAATAATTAACTCTTGACGTATGACAACTGTCTAGTCCTTCTATGTCCCGCCCCAGATAATGCGAGGATTCACTGAGAGCAAATATTCCCGCTTATCGCCGGACTTGAAGTTCTAAGAGTTCTTGTGTTTTATTATAAAGAAACGAGTCTATGGGATGGCACTGACGCGGTTCGACATAGGGGTGAAAAATGAGGTGATGGTATAATCCTTCACTGCGTGATGATAGCCACTGACCGAGAAAGTTTTTAATCCAGTGAGGAAAAACTCTGCTCGGTCACAGTCAGGTAAATCGGTAATCTCTCACAATAGAGCAGTATATAAACTATCGCTACTGGCACTGTTCATCTTCCAGTTTATCTTACAGATTTAATTTGATGATAATAATCAAATGATCTTGGGTAGGCTTTCTTTCATGTAATTATGTTAGCTAGGCCGTACCGGACCACCACAAGATTTACTTTAAAAAAAATGTCTCATCAAACTGTCTGGAAGTTTAAGAACCGAGTATGGAAACTCTGAAAGATTTCGTTATTGCTGGGATTGCAAAAGGTGATCAATCTAGAGAAAAAGATAGAAAACCCATAACAACATAATCATACTTTAAAACAAATAATCTTCTAAGCGCGCGATAAATTTCCCGTTAAGCCTATTATACACTCGAGTATTTAATTATGTATTTAATAAACGCTGCGCGAGTTCTAGTGGTTAAATCACACATCTATAAATATAGGACTTAACTAAATTTATTAATTATAAATTCCTTCGCGACTTTAAAAGTTAATTTAAGCATCTATTATCTTTTGAAATAATGTAATAGATAGATCATTATATTTACAACTGGAACTATTGAGACGGTTTAATTTAATAGGTTTAAATTAACACAAAATCCAATGAAATATAATGAATGAACTAGACCACTGATCACTTTACACAATATATATATATTACCGCTTTGCACAGAATAGAATTCACTGCAAATATGTATAAAATCCATGGGATGATCTAGCAAGATTTCAAATATCGCTAGTGCTTCTATCAAGTTCTGGCCAGCGAATGATGAAGTGTATTTCTAAGTGATCTGTATATCTACAACTGGAATGCAAGATGGGTGGGACATGAGAACTTTGACAGCTTTTTTGATCTCATGAACTTTGGGGGATCTGACCGCCAAATCCAAAGAGAGAAGCCGCCCTCTGGTCTTCGTATCTCTGCTCGCTGCTTGCGTCAGCTTTCCCCGTTCGCTCTGGCTGCGATCGGTTCCGTGCTTAACACCGAGATGCGAAATCGTTTCAGGGACCACTACTGTCTTTGATAGCGCCGATAGTCTCCCCTGAAATCCCTCAGTCTGTCTCTTTGATCTCGTGCCGCATACTAAATGAGTCCCGGTCGGTTCGCTCTGGCGAAACGAAAAGTTACAACAAATGTTCAGGGGTTCTAATGTTATGAAAAGCTAAAGGTCCCTTTAAATCATCCATCATATCAGGGAAAATTCACTTGTCGAACTAGACGTACGTCACACCGAAGTGGATTTGTAGTGGGGTTTGAGGGCCTCCTGACGGGAGATGGGGAGAACACGTTCCGGATAAAGTCTGCTACGGAAGAAATCAAACATCTCATTGGCTCGGAAGTGGAAGTCATCGTCGTCTAGGCACAAACGGCGGAGGCGGAGAACTTGAGAAAATGGAAGGGAGTCACGACAAGCCCGAAGATGAGAAGAGGTATACAGAAGGTAACTGTGGGCATCTGTCGGCTTGTAGTATACTGAGGTATTAAGGCCGGAGGGTGTGATAGTAATACAATGTCAAGAAAGTTGACAGATACTGTGGAGATGAGGGAGGTGAACTTGACGGTGGGGTGGAAGTGGTTGACGAAGTCGATGAAGCGGGATAAATCAGCCTCGGACATATCTGTGAGACCTATGCCATCATCGATATATCTGCGGTAAATCCCGGTGAAAGGAAGAGCCACTACAGTCGTAAACAACTGTTTACCTTATTAATAATGAAAATAATACTAATAAACATTAATAACAAATAATTATTAATAAAAGAGGTTAGCAATGCTAACAAACTAACATACCAGTCTATTTATAATACTAGTATAAAACCATCACCATGCTAAGGGGTTGGAAACAAAATATTAAAATTATTGCCTTTTAGGTGAAGGTGACCCCAAACACTAAACAGCCTGGAGGCCCTTCTTGGCTTAATCCCGCCCTGCCTCTCTTCCAACTATGCATTATATTTGTGAGCTAAGTGAGCATTTTATCGAGACCATGGATACGGTAAATTACTCCTCCAATCATAGATTCTTAGTTCATATTCATCTATCACACGGTTTTTGGTCTGACATCGATTTTTTTTATTTTTTATTTTTATTTTTATTCCTGTCATGTTCCTACTGTTCGGGCATACAGACAGAAAACATATAATCTCTCTCCTGCTGTCGTAATAACCGTATTCTTGCACGTTTATTTCTCTTGTATTGATTTCTTGTTCACATTAGCGTCTGCTGTTTGCTAATACCTTTGTCAGTGAAAAGATCTTGCCTGTCCATTTGTGAATACTGTCTGCCCGGCATGACTTTTGTCCATCCTTTGTAAGGCTTGATGGCGATGTGGCTTGTTTTTCAGCGTACAGTTTTATTTCTTGGTTATGCTGTAAATTTGAGTATGTTACTTTAACATTAAGGGCTTCCCCAGAATGCACTATCACAGTAAATGGAACCGTTTTAAAACAAGTCAATAAATTCAAATAACCTGGGCACATTTAATAACAACGGATGTAAGATGCATCTCAGAAGTGAAGAGCAGAATAGTTCAGGCAAAAAACAGCATCATATAAAATGAAGAGTATTTTATGCAACAATTCTTTGTCATTGGAAGTAAGAAAGAGAGTTCTTCATTGTTATATAGAACCAGTCCTGACATATGGGAGTGAGTCATGGACAATTGGTAAACAAATAGGGAAGGAACTAGAGGCAACAGAGATGTGGTTTTACATAAGAATGTTTAAAAATACCATGGACAGCCAAGAAGAGTAATGGGGATGTCCTGAAAGAAGCCAATGCACAATGGAAACTTATTTCACAAGTTAGAAAGAAACAATCCACTTTTTTTTTTGGACATGTTATGAGAAGAGGAAAGCTGGAATATATCGTAACAACAGGTAAGGTTGAAGGAAAAAGAGATAGACAAAGCAAATACTGGACAGTTTGACATCGTGGCATGGAAAGAAGTCAACAGCAGAATTGATAAATTATACTGGAGACAGGAAGTTGTGGAGGGACTTGATCTCCTACGCCACTAGGCACGGTACTGGGTTTGGGCAGTGTTTCGTTACTTAATTAATACTTAAAATTCACGAGATGATGAATGGATACAGTATAAAAGATGACACAAGGGACAGGCTAGCGCTGGATTATTCATTAGGCCCACTAGACACGTGCCTAGGGCCCTAGGCTTACAGGGGCCCCCGCGAAAAAAAGCAACGAAGTCATAACGCACAGAGCTCTACAGCAACAGCGCGTGCACGATAGTACGCTCGTGCTAACAGGGTAGTAGGATCTGTACAGCAGTTAGTTTATTAGTTACTTGCACCTTGGGTTTTTTTTTCTCTTTGTTATATTTTCTCTGCAACGACCCCACTACCTTTAACAAAATCTATGGACTGTAACGAACAATTAATTTTTGTAACATATTATTATGTGTTTAACAAAAACACAGTCCCAACTAAGATGGTTTGGCCATGTCTGCAGAATGGGAGAGGACCGGCTACCACGGCAAGCATGGGAAACTAAGAGCCAGTGATCCAGACCTCCAGGACGACCCAAAGTCCGCTGGGAGGACAACATTAGACAATCTTTGAAGGACCGAGGACTAGAATGGAACCATGCCAGGAGGAAGAAAGGCGATAGAATAGTATGGCGCTCCCTCTTACAAACCTCTACACCTCACGGTAGAAGAGGAACGACTAAGTAAGTAAGTATTTTTTAAAAAAAAAAAAACAGTTATCTGAAATCCGTTAGTATTTTTTTCTAGTTTTACCTTTTAAAAGAGTGAAGAGGGGCCCCAAAATATCTTAATAGCTTAGGGTCTCCGGAGCTCTTAATCCGGCCCTGGGCCAGGCAGAAAGTTAGACGAGCTTGCGCGGCCAATTCTCTACCTTTTGAAAATAAAGTTCGTTCGTCTTTGCCACGGTCCTTCTTTCTTCTTCTTCTCCCTTCTTCTTTCTTGTTCCTCCACCTCATTCTTCTTCCCTATTTCTTTTTCTTCCTCCTTCTTTCTTCTTCTCATCCTCTTCTCCTCCTTCTCTTCCACTTCTGCTCCTCCTCCCCACCCATTTTTTTCCTCCACCTCCCCCTTCTTATTCTTCTACTTTCCACCCGTCTCGTGCTTCTTTTCTTCAATCTTCTTTCTTCTCGTCTATCGAAACTTCATTGTACCTTCACACGAGGGGTCGCAATGCTAGATCAGTTGTGCGCAGGATTCATTAAAAGGGTCGAGTTACGAAGCGTGATTATCGTCTATAAGCCGCGTGGCTGTCGTTTCCCATCACAGAGCAAGGGTCGATCATTTACTTGGCTCTCAATGGGAGACTGTGCCAGAGCACGTCAAATGTTCTTGAAGTGGTGGTTGGTGTCTGCTGTAGTTTCTTTCACATAATGAAGTTGTAAGCTTTATAGACAACCACCAGTAGTGGTCTGCTTCGTTTATGTTTAAAAGGGTGCAGTGGTCGTGGTATTTGTCGGGCTTCAAGATACATTCATACACAGATAACATACATTACATTACATGCATACACACATACATTACATGTATACACATCAGAATCGTTATTCTCGGTAAACTATATTGACATAAACTGATATAATATAATAAATAGAGCATATCATATAGGAGAATTATTCAAATTAATATAGACTTTTTTTTTTACATCGAAGTTTCCATATCCTGTATGATCCTATAATTGCACTGACAAAACGTATATACATAATATTAATGTCCTTATTCCCCCAAAGACATGAATTCACTCACACACTTTGCATGTACATGTCCCAGACTAAGAATTCTCAAAACGATGACAAATGTAAAAAAGGTTGTCCCATAGCAGATACTGCCGTGGTGGAGTGAAGTGTTAGAGACTTCACCATGCTAGGTCCAGCATCGAGAGGTGGGGGTAACCAATTCCCTTCCTCTCTGCCTTTTCCTTCCCTTAACTCAGTGCAGAGGCAAGTATCCATTTACAGCTGGGTAGACTGGAGCGTGTCGCTACTGTGATTCGAACCCGCCACCTTTGCCGCGAGAAACCATTGCTCAAAACACTATCAATCGGACGCTTTTTTATTTTGTATTAATGACAAATGTGCGATAGCCTAATTCGTTAATTTCCACACACATTGGATAGTTGTTATTAGTTTTATTTTGGTCAGATACATAACACTGTTCTTATTCTCCATGAATCGATGTGTCATATTCTGATATGGTAATAAATACAAAATACCATGTATGAAAAGTATTTGAATTAACATCTTGTACTTACTTAGTCGTTCCTCTTCTACCGTGAGGTAGAGAGAGCGTCATACTATTATATCGGCTGTCTTCCTCCTGAACTGGTTCTAATCTAGTCGTCGGTCTTTCAGAGATTGTCTAATGTTGTCTTCCCAGCGAACTCTGGGTCGTCCTGGAGGTCTGGATCCCTGGCTCTTAGTTTCCCATTCTTGTCGTGGTAGCGGATCTTCTCCCATTCTGCAGACATGGCCAAACCATCTTAGTTGGGACTGTTCTACTTGGGTCTGCAGGGGTTGGGTTTTTAGGCCTTGACATATCGTCTGGTTGCGGACCATGTCTCATCTTTTTACTTCAACCACGTTCCTCAGATACCTCATTTCTGAGGTTTGGATCTGGCGTTTGTGGGTTGTAGTCATTGCCCATGCTTATTTGAAATGACATCAATGCGGAAAACGTCTCCAGTAATTCAATATCTATGGTTCTTGTGTATGTTTTTTTTTTTTAACATCGAAGCTTCCATATCCTTTATGCTCTCACTTGTACTTGGATATTTACATAATACCCTTGCTTCACATTTGCTCAGCAACAAAGACATCAGTCCACTCGCACACTTGTCCTGTGCGTGTACCAGTCTACCTATGATCGGTACGATGACAGATGTGTGATAACACTCTTTGATGATTTCCACACTCAGTTTATAGTAAAAGGTAAAGGATCCCGTTACACGCCCATTGAGGCATATTGGGAATATGGTGTTAGGCCCATATTTTCTTGACCATCGGCACACTAGGGGCGATGTGGTCAGCATCACGCCGGTCAGTTTATAGTACTTATTAAATTTATGTTGGCAACATGCATATCGGAATCTTTATTGTCCATAAAATACATTGACATGCAGTAATATGATATAACAAATACGATATACTGTATAGGAGAATTATTAGTATTAAAAACCGTGTTAAAAATCGTCCTCAGTAATTCAATTTTAAGGTGATTTTTTTTTTTCCATCGAAACATCCGTATGTCGTACTATTACGTAGTTCTTCGGTTTCACGTTGGCTCAGCCCCAAAGACATCGACCCACATACACGCATACGTACGTACATATAAATATATAAATATAAATAAATATATATATATATTCTCCAGAAAATACATTGATATGTACTGACATAATATAATAAAACATAACATGGCATATATGAGAATCATTTAGAGTCCGCAAGTGTGCTAAACCCCGCCCAGGAAACAATCGCCGAACGTTCATAATCCGCTAGAATTACTCACATGAAAATCAAACTTGATGTTATCACCTTTAAAATATTCAGCAACATAATCCTGAACTTGAGCCCAACACACTGCGAACTCATACCGCGTTAATGAGGGCTGTACCACACATATATAGGCTACATACACAAATACATTAAAAACTGCTTGATGTTGAGTATGTGTACACAAAATCATGCCCCCCCCCCCTCCCCCTCATAGTCGCTGTTAGCTGAAAAAAGGTACTTTACCATCTTACTGTGGCCCCCCAGAAATATGGCATGGTCCCCGGGGGGGGGGGGGGGGGTATGACACACGATGAGAACCCCTGATTTAGCATACAGTAAACATAGTCCCTTAACAGATACTGCCGTAGGGGGGAGTTAGAGATTTCATCATACATTTCATGAGTTGGAATGACCAGTTCCTTTCCTCGCTGCCCTTTTGCCTTCCTTAGCTGAAGAGCGGAGTCATGGTATCCATTTACAGCTGGGTAGCTGCATCCGGAAACACAGATGAGCTGAGGATTGTAAGCCACAGGGGAGGTCATCAGGGATAAGACAGTAATGGAAGCTGGCACAGAATCTTTATTCCGTTATTTTTCTTTTCGCTCCCTGTGGAGAATGGGAGTCACCACTTCCGCTGCCTGCTTGCAAAAAAAGCCTGGACAAAGTATTCACATGCTTTTGTTGCAGTGGTGTCTGTAGCAAATTGTTTTACATTATAATGTTGCCAGCAGGGGCCGGATTAAGAAAACTCCGGAGGCCCTAGGCTATTAAGATAGTTTGGGGCCCCTCTATAATCTGCTAAAAGGTAAAATTAGAAAGAAAAAAAACAAAAACTCATGGATTTCAGATAAATGTTGTTATTAATATATAATAATAAGTAAAAAAAAAAAAAACAATTAATAAATCCATAAAAACATCAGAAAATCATAGAGAAATATTTGCAAAAACCGTTTTCTTTATTTTTTTAAATTGCAAAATCTTTGATTATGTTATCAAAATCGATACGACGAAGCATGTCAGTTTCCACACAAAATAAAGCAAGCGAATTTAGTTTTTCGATTTTTTGTAAATAAAGAATGCAGACGACGAAATAAAGAATGCCTAAAATTCTAATCAATTTTAATTAAAAAAAAAAACATTCCGATACTTTTGGAAAAACAATGTTTATTGTGAACATTCGATTGTCCATCAAAAGAGCATCTTGATTTTCTGTTGTTTTAATTTGTACTTTTACATTGTTGGGATTTCTCTATCGAGAGAGTGCGACGTACAGCTGGAAGAGAAGACTGGCTCGTTCAAAAAGATTCCAACTTGTTCAGATGTTTGCTCCTTAGATTTGTTGATCGTTATCGCAAACCGTTCACGGTTATATTTTATTGGCGCATGCACACCAACACTTGCGCACTTTTCTTTGTCGAGTGTTACTATTTTCGGGAGAGTACATATAAGGGAAACAATACAATTAATGTCTAACTTTCAACCCAATTTGCATCCTTTAGCGTTACGCATTGACAGCAAAGGCTGGGATTTTATATATAGGATATTACCGAACGTTAACTATTTATTTTAGAACGAAAAATAATTAAATGCATTGAATTTTCAAACAATGTTTAAGGACGTGGACATTTTCTCGAAAAAATTTTTCTCTGTTGCTTTTTTCCAGGGGGCCACTGTAAGCCTGAGGCCCTAGGCCCGTGCCTAGTGGGCCTAATGAATAATCCGGCGCTGGTTGCCAGCCCCATGGACAACCTCATGTTAGTCGCCTTGTATATGTGGCCGTTGACTGACTTGTCTATTGTTTTATACTTCTACTTTGTGTTGATCGTATGTTAGGTTTCGTATCCCAGCCCGATCAGTAGACTGCTTGTATTAGTTGGTACGTAATCTTCACATACAACGTCTTCGTTCTGAACAACAGTTGACAAAATGAACTACGATGACAGCAGGCTTCATAACTCAACAGGTAGAAAGTTATTTACATAGAAACATGTAAAATATGCCAGGTGTTGGCTCTTGAAGACTTCAATCACATGCCCAGCCTTCCTCGTGTGGCTGACGTGTACAACGAAATTCAGTATATAACATTCTGCCTCACTCTCTATCGCTCTCTGTATAAACTGTCTCTAGTGGCTATTGGGTTCACAAATTGAGAACAACTGTTGTTGTTGCTATAATGTCAATATCTCCCTACTTGAAACTGTTTATCTCAATGTTCAGTTATAGTCATCTTGGCGTATCTCTGTTAAGAAAACTGGACTACCGCCATGGATGTACGGTTACCAAGCTCATTCTGCTTACTCGACTGTCTGCCTGTCTACTGTACTGCACAACAACTAAAATGGTTCATAACTTTCAACGTACCTGGTCTTTCGATCACAACACAGTCCTTCCTTATGAAATATATACTGACATCTTGTCATCTCACAGAAATATAACACTGTCATTCGACCAGAGTGGCATGGAGAGTGTGTTCGTGATGATATTGTATCTTCTGCAAACCGCAGGTCAACCCAGATACATTGGGCTATATCAAACGATGCGCGAATTCTCTGCGGACAAATGCTCACTCCGTGAAAACTCAGAACCAACTGAATTTATCTAAAACCACGATTTACTACTACAACTATTTTCGAACCATCCAGAACAGAACCTTCGCTCACAAACACTCACCCAAACACTAAACCCACGTGAAACTCAATTCGTTCACCCTGCTTCAACAGACAAACAAGATACAAACTCGGGATATAAGACTAATCTTAACCCCCATCTATATTTCTGTTTAGACCATTATTGAAATAGGACCTCTATCATTTCCCGTTTGCCCTCAAGAGTCTTCCCGGTTACATAGGACATGGCTGAAGGAGCAGTAGGGCTATTCGTTGTCTCAATATAAGAGATCTCCGGAAGCTACACGGGACAGAATCTTCTGTACGGGTCAGAAGATTTATAATTCAATGCTATTTTTAGATAGGGGCGAAGTGTTTGGAAAAATCTAAAGATCTCTGTGAATCCACATCAGTTTAAAATAGTACATGATCAACCATCCACGGATCTTTGTTTGTCCCTTTTCCCCACTCTGTTTATCGTTCACGGACATAATGTCTTTGTTTGTCCCTTTTCCCCACTCTATTGATAGTTCACGGGCATAATGTCTTTGTTTGTCCCTTTTCCTCATGTCGTAAATTTTTGATAGGGGAATTAAGACATAGTTTGGTCCCTTCTGAATAGAACTAGAACAGGTGGTGACTCAGTGAGAGATAAGATAAGGAATAGCTTTTACACAAGTGAAATGTTGGAAAAAAATAGGTAGAGTCTGTCCCTGGACTCGAGAAGGTCCTCTAGTTCAGCCTATCTCTACAACAGAACTATGTTTGTCAGACAGTATACCTATATATATAAATAAATAAATATATAAATAAATAAATATAAATATAAATATAAATATAAATATAAATATAAATATATATATATATATATATATATATATATATATATATATATATATATATATATATATATTTATATTTATATTTATATTTATATTTATTTATTTATATATTTATTTATTTATATATATATATATATATATATATCAACCACTCACATACACACACACATAAGTGCCGACAGTCAGACGCACAAACGGGAAAACTATATCAGTGGAATAGGGATATGTTGGACGAGCTGACCAACACATGTAAATAAAGTTTTTATGTTAATTTTATTACTATAAAGAAAATCTACAACAGCAATATTTTGAATATCGATCAAATACAAATAAACATAGGTTAATGAATTAATAAAGAAATAGACTCATAGGTGTAATCTCCCCTCCCTCTGTTGAGACAAGATCCCGTTAGAAGAAAGTTCTTAACCCACAAAGAGTCAAAGATTTATACGCTATGGTCTAGGATTTCCCTCTACAGTAAAGAACAGAGTTTATACGTTAATCTATTCTGAAAGATTAACTTCTGGAACAATCTTTAGTCTAGGTAAGAAATTTAACAGTGCTCACAGTGTCAGTAGCTTGAGATTTCCAGTATATAGGAATTTCAGGTCGGTAACTCTCAGTATAAAAATTCCTTGTCACACCACAAATGGTCAAACGTCGGGAAATGTTAATGTTGGTTATGTCGCCACAACGGGCTGAATGTAAATGAAATTGGGAAAAAAGAAATCTGGATCTATAGGCCCAGTTACAAAGTCACTCTTAATGTTCTTTAGGTTGGTACTCTGTCTCTTTCTGGGTGTAAACACAGCCCCAGACAGGTTTACCTTGAAGACCCAGATACTAAGTAAAAATGTTCTTTGGTATGGTTACTCTCAGATTTATATGGAAGCCGCTGGTAGATTTGGGTTTGACCCCGTACTGTGTAAAGGAGAAAAAATACAAATTCTTAACCATAATATAGTATTCTCAATCCTATCCTTAGCCCGCGTAAAATATAATATATTTATCTACTTCGGTTATTTAACTTTAATTGAAACTACAAGCTTAGATCTTATATGATCGTTTAAAACCTCCCGTGAAGTAAATTCTAGTCATTTAAAAAAAATAATCATCATGAATTAGAAATAAATATATATTTCGTCAATACTCATAATGAACAGTGCATTTACTAGTCGATTAAATATCTTTTACTGGTTAAATAGCAATTAATTAAATCGACGCTACAGCCGGAACAATTTAGCTATAACTCATTTTAATTCGCCAGCCAATAAGCACAAAAATCCTAGTGGAACAAAATGACGGACTTAACAATTAAATCACTCTACACAGAAAAATCTTAGTGAATAAAATGACGGACTGAATCATTAAATCACTCTACACAAAAAAATCTTTGTGAAATAATAATTACCGCAAACACAGAAGTAGGACTACTCCAACGAAAAACTAAGTAATTCCAAATGGTATATTGAATCTAGAAATCGCAGCTTCTAGTCTCTAGGGCGTCTGTTGGTACTGAATAATGGATTTTAAAAGCTGGAGAATATATATTAAATTTGCAGAACATCGCTCAGACTTGTTACTTTTAACGCCTTCGCTCAGATTTCGGGCTAATCTTCGGTCGATCTGCGAATCAGAGGAAAACTTCACGCTTTTACCGCTTACAGACTCTGGCAATCGAGCGAAACCCGTCCTTTAATCTTACGATTCTCACCGTGTTTAATTACCTTCCAAACGAACGGATTCAGGGGGAGTAACTTTGATTATCTGCCCTTGGTTCCAAATTATCTACTCCTTCTCAGATTATTTCCCTTGATCACTGTCTACCGAAAATACGTTTCAACTACATTGGCTTATCTTCCCCTGAGCCAAAAGTACGACTTTGTTAAGTCATATTTTAATGTAGGGGAGTTAAGCGTTAAAAGACTTGTATGCACAGGTCAGTTTTTAGTAATCACCCTTGTAAACACGGTCTGGGTGATGATGTTTTTTTAGTTGGGAGTTGTATACCCAGCAATTTTTGAACACAGTTCTATTGTCTGGCTGTTGGTTTGTTGTTAAATATATGTTAGGGAATCTGCTCGAATGTTCTAGATACAGTTCGAGCGGAAACAGGCGTATGAATTCAGCTCACGCCTCGGGCGACGAATTCGCGCGGGGATGAATTTGTACTGAGCTGTTTTTGAGTAGCTTATTTTCGTGACAGTTCGTTCTGGGCAGTTTGCCGGGATGGTTGTCAACCATGTTTTCGCTGTGTGTACGAGGGGATATTTTTGTGTATTGAAGGGAAGAGTTCTTTCCCAAGCTATGGATTAATTTTCCAAGAGATTATGGAAATAAGAGTACAATCCGGGCAGAGCTTCGAAATGGATATTAGGCCATTTTCGTCAGTGTGTCCCAGGATAAGACATAATTTGTAAAGAGAGAGATATGTAATAATTCCAGGATATTTATATTACTTCTAAGCCAAGGATTGTTGCGGCTTAGGTATCGTGTGCTGTACACGCTGTTGTAGATTGAAGAGAACATAGCGAACATATTCACATTACGTCTAAGCCAGGGATAGGCTTATATATATATATATATATATATATATATATATATATATACTATTTATGCTGTATACGGATGTATTGAACTGTCGATGTTCCATGATGTGCTTTTTGAACTGTAACCTGTGACAGTGTGTTACCTTGATGTTTTTCTGTGACTGTGGAATTAAATAACAGTGTATAACGTTACTAGGAGTTTGCAATGTTTCCTGTCTCCTATGTGTGCTGTGGTGTGTGTGGCTGCTATTTACTCAATCCAGTACTACATGCCATTAGCGTCTGTTGACAGTCATTTACTCACACATCAGTCGGCCACCTGTAAGCCCGACATAAGCTGATCGTCTTCATCAGCGAAACCATATTAACATTGGTCCTCCATACCACTTGTGCACACATGTCCAGCCATCCCTAACTTCAGAAAGTGTTACAGCAGAATCCACACTGTAACAGACTTCTTTTGAAATAGTCGCCCCTTTCTACACGTTCCGTTTCCCTGTCTGATCCTATTACAGCGATTTCCAATCGCTGGCGTTATTATTACAGGTAACCAGCTCAACGTTAGCTAAATAGGTCTGTTGGTAAACATTCCTGAGGAAATAGAAAACAGAAAATAAAATACGCGTGCTAAATTAGAAAAAGAGACAGATCTCTGAGTGTAGGAGGGTTTTATGTTAGGTGAAAGCCAGATGTAGATAATGAAGTAGATATATGAAAGCTATTATCATAATATGTCACACCTCACGCTTTTGATCTTTCACAGACATGATGTCTTTGTTTGCCCTGTTCTCCACTCTGTTTATCTTTCACGGACATAATTTCTTTGTTCGTCCTTTTTTTCTACTCTGTTTATCGTTCACGGACATAATGTCTTTCTTTGTCCCTTTTCCCCACTCTGTTGATCTTTTACGGACATAATGTCTTTGTTTGTCCCTTTTCCCCACTCTGTTGATCTTTCACGGACATAATATCTTTGTTTGTCCCTTTTCCCCACTCTGTTAATCTTTCACGAACACAGTGTCTTTGTTTGTCAATTTTCCCCACTCTTTTTATTTTTCACGGACAAAATGTCTTTTTTTTTGGTCCTTGTCCCCATTCTATTTATCTTTCACTAATATGATGACTTTGTCCCCTTTCCCTCCTCTGTTTATCAGTCTCTTGTGTCTTCAACCATTTGCAAACTTGACCTTAAAAAAAAAAAATAGAAGTAATTGGTTTATTCGATTCTGCCGGCAGACAAGTTTGAGCAAACGCACGCACGAGTTGCTATTTATGAGTGATTGAGTGAGTGAGTTGAAAACAATATATTTCCTTAATATCTGACTTTCTGCCGGTTACTGTTTGTCTTCATTGATCTGGTCGTCTTCTTTCCCTAAAGGCAAATATTGATGGATAGAGATAATTGATTTCACATGCATTCTTTTATGCCCTGCCTCAAATGTTACTTTTTTTCTGCAGCGCTTTGCCGTCTCATTTCCAATATTGAACGGCAAAGAAACAAAAACTAAGAACAGTCGACTTTTATCGCGCTTGTATCATTTGTTTCGTATCTTTTAGTTTTTTTTTTAATACTTTTCTTTTGCAAAAAGCATTGTCCTATGTTTAGAATATATTTTTCTGCCTATTTTTTTTTAGTTTTTGTTTATTAGTTGTTTTTTTTTTTAAAGGGGTGGCTGTGTTATTTAATGTCCCCCTTCCCCTCATCTATAACGCTCTAAGTATATTGAAGAGTGGATGGGTTTGATTCTTCAGATGTTATTTTATGTATAAACCATTTATAAGCGTCCTTGCATGTGTTTGTCCATTAGGACCTACAGAGCCCACGTCAGTTAATAAAATGTGACAGTCCTGCTGGCTGCTCTGTCTCGTGTGATTCCTGGAAGTCTCTGTCTGAGGGGTGACAAAGAAGGAATATGGCTACTGTTACATAAGGCGCGTCTTAAGGTGCGATTAATATGAGATTGTGCCCGGGGGCTGGCTACCTGGTCATATGGCTACCTGGTCATATAAAACGTATTGCTACAGAAACCACCGGCGAAAGAGCAGGATAGCGTTGATGCAGGCTTTCTGCTAAGATGCCATCTGTGGTGCCTTGAAAAAACAAAGGAAATGAAGAAGTTTGGTGTCCTGATTTGTTCCATATCTTCTGCCAGAAATTTTTGTTTTTATAATATCCCCAACATCTCACAGCTGTACACTCGGATATCCAACCTATTTTGTTTTGTTTTGTTTAAATAAAATTTTGCCTCGTTTTGGCGTTCAACTAGTCGGTTATATTAGGGCGCATGTCCAAATATAAAAAACCTTTAGGTCTGATATAGATATGAATATCCAAACTGTCTCCGACTCCAATCCTTATTTGTAAAAAGTCTGGTAACTTTATGTGTGCATATATCTGTGATTTCAGGTGTGTGTATACACAGACGGATCTTCTGTATTGTAAACGCATTGTGTCTCCGTTGAGCCACCATCATAATCTTGTCCATAATTAGTCCTGGCCCCGGAGTTGTGCTTGGAAAGACAAAGCCCTTGTAGAAAATCAATATCTTCCGGGCCCTTTGAATAGTGGCATTTGTGTCAATACTGCTCAGAGAGGGAGAAGCGAGGTAGACAGTAGTTGGAAGAAAACCGACAGAGAACATGTAAGACATGGGGATAATGGGGGGGGGGGGTCAGGACAAGTCCGAATGATGAGTAGAACAAAAGAATACAAAGAACTCAGACGGAAGACAGAACTAATAATGAGTTATAGAATCATATTTGTTTATTGTAATTGTAGTCTGGGAGCTAGAGCCGGAGTACCGTCGATAGTGATTGCATATTTGCCGTGGGCGTTTCTGACAAACACACGGAGAAGAGAACTGGGGGCGTAAGTGGAAATGATGAGGAAAACATGGAATGACCTTGAGCTGATGGCACTGGACTTGCAGTGGGTTTATTGAAGGCCTATGCTCCTTTGAGAAACTGAAGGGTATTGACTTCCGTCTGTCTGTCTGCCTGTCTGTCTGTGTGTGTGTGTGTTTAAGATCCCAACATAGATTAGAACTTCAGTATGGTCATGCCGAACCCTGCTGTCTTGCGCCATCATTGGAAGTCCTTTCTCTCTTCCCGTGTCCCACTTTCTTAATGCCAGTCCATTGTTCTCTTCTTCGTGTCTCATATTTTATTTTGCCTCGGAGATTCCACAGTAAGGACTATCTTTTGATGCTAGGCTGTTTTCCTCAGTGTGTGATCTATCCTAACGTTAATATCTTTTCCTTACCCCTTGTTCCGCGGGGGTCGGAGTGGCTGATAGGTATGGTGTCTGCCTCTGTCGTAAATTGTTAAAGATAGGTCAGAAGATATTTATGGTCCCGTCTGAGCAGAGGTGATAGTGGTAAATATGTGAGAATAAAAGTGTAAGAAATAGATTTTCACGAGGGAATAGTGTACGAGGAAGATCTGTCTCTGGAGTGAGTAGTTTCTCTAGTCCAGCCTATCTATACGACTATATTTTAATATCAGAAGACCTTTCTCTCCCTATATGAAATATAAGTTACACTACACATGCCCACGCACACACAATTATGTGACAACAATACGCACAAACGTGGAAAACTATGGATAATTGGGTATGGGTCTGACCAACACACTAAGTTAAGTTTTGTTTAGTTTATTATCACTTAAACTTTACAACATCAAACATATATATATATATATATATATATATATATATATATATATATATATATATATATATATATATATATATATATATATATATATATATATATATATATATATATATATATATATAATCATGTTTACAGACATAGGAAAATAACCCAATAAGTGCCCTCCCCCTTGTTGATGAAAAAAAGGATCCCAAAGGAAGTTAATAACCCAAAAGGTCAAAGATTAACACCAGGGTATAGAATAGACAGTAAAGAAAAGAACAAGTTCCCACTGAAATGCTATCCAGTTAAAAAAAAAATAATAGTTAAAAACAGAAGTTTACAGGTACAATGTTTCCTGTAACAAAAGAAAATCTCTCTCTCTCTCTCTCTCTCTCTCTCTCTCTCTTTCTCTGTTATACGTGGCCACTCATTCGCTTCTTACCTAATCTGGTGAAACAATCTTTTGGAAGAATAATCCATGAATGTGCATATAAAGTCCAGTAGTTGGTATCATCCTAATCGGGCCCCAGTCCCTCCAATAATAATTAAATTTTACACGGGGAATGCCTAATTTGGTGGTAGATTTCTGGATACACAATTGTCACCTGGAATAGTTAATGCCGGAACTCTCTGAGATATGGCATTCCCAGTAAACAGCAGGAAAACATATGATTGCTAAAACTGTTAATTATGATGATGATGATAATCCTATCGGCGTGCTCTGGGGTGAGTACCGATTATGAAACAGCGTATTCTCCTGGATTTTTATCTGTCAGAAGTCGGGAAAAATGTTATGTATATTGCCACAGCGGGCTGATAAAATTGAATGGAAAAATCTGGGTATTTTGTAAGTTCCGTTACTCAAATTTACAGTTAAAAATAATAGTGTGTCGCCTTGGCAGTTCCTGTTCACACCGGTACGGGGACGAACGCCAGTAAAAAACCGACAACTATTATTCCTTCAGTAACTGAGGAAAGGACCACAATAGAAAACCGCTGGCCGCTGGGTTTTGATCAAGCACTGTATTAGGAAGAAAACAAAACATTTAACCAAAATGACAATATCCTATGCTATCAAGCGTAAGGTATGATCTCTTATCCTCTCCGTCACCTAATTAAATTAAAAGGCACACGGTATCTTAAGCCTGTACTATCGCGCGTCGCTTAACGAGTACGGGTTTGGTAAAGGCATGCCGCCTTTCCCCCCTCCGACCCGGTAAAACACTCAGCGCACAATGTCAGTTATAATTTAATTATGACTACGCTCCCTTAACAAATATCGCCTGTCATTACTAGCTAGTTGATTGTCGGCGTCTATCGTTTTACTCGAAATGGTATTAAATGTTAGTCACTATATAATTACACACAATGAAAGTACAATGCGCATTCTACTCTGTCACTTTATCCGTCACTCATAGCATTTTACTTAGTCGGCTAAACCGTATCTTCTGGTGTAAAAAAAATGGTTGATGGATTTTTACATTAAGCTGAACAACTGGTAAGAAAATATCTACGCGTTTGCTATTTCACTAGTCTTAGCGCTAGGGACTCACAGTGAATAAAAATGGTAAAACTTTAACACATTTAACACTTAAGCACAACTTATATTAATAACAGAAAAACAGAATAATCCCCACGAAGGCTATTAACGCACTATTTCACATAGGTTCTAACGTACGCGTTTAGATTATCCAAAATTTTCTGAGAGACTTGATAACTGACGTGGAGAGAACGCAGTATATATACAGATTTTGTGCAATATCTCTAAGAGATGTGACAATTCACACCTTCGTCGTACCAGGGAAAATCAACGAGCTTGGCTTCCGAGATAAAGGATTCTACGGTTTGCTCACTCGCGATGCCGAACGACATCAGAAGACATGCCGTGCGAACGGGCCTTCTTAGATTTCGTCTCCCTGCCGTAGATCAAATACTTAAGTCCCCTGAAAATGTCGGACATCAAAGGTGGTCGGGAAGTATTATTATTGCCGCTTGAATTTGCTACCGAGTCTAATCTTTTCCCCCACGTGCTTTCTGTCACTGTCCGATGATTGACAGATCAGCTCGCGTGAGAACTCAGGTAAACAGACCGTTTCGGGTAAACAGACCGTTTCGCTCCCCTGTTATCTGGCATGTTGCGAAAATAGGTAAACAACTCGTTAGCGCAAGAAAGACAGGAACAATGGGCGTGGCTTCAAAAGTGAGTCAACAGACAGCGAATTGCGTGGTTTTGCCTAACAGACAGCGAATTGCGTGGTTTTGCCTTCGCAAAACATAAACACTAACTGAGGAAGCAAAGGTGGTCGGATCTCCGTGGCTGTATTTACATTACACGTCACAGCCTCGAATTCTATAGGTACCGGGTTCGATTCCCAGTAGAGGGAATATAATTTATGGAAAAAAAATTTCACAACCAGTCCTAATGATGTCATACTCCCCCTGGTCTCCTGGGTAATGAGATCGGATGCCTAGCCTTCTCGGATAAAGGCGAAAAAATAGAAGGCCCTGTGTTGTGCAGGTTGCGCACGTTAAAAATCCCACAGCAGTTGGAAATCGTAAAGAGTAGGCCATAAGGCTGCTGCTCTGGCAGAATTAAAAAAAATTAGACACCCACATACCACAAAAATATTTACAGAATGTGTGTGTCATATATACGTACACACATTGGGATTCTCGCCGGTGCTACAAAGTTCGTGCACTGTGCTGAGATCCTCTTTGTGTGATCTAAGGGAGGAGATCGGGGCACTGATGGAGTTGTCCGTGTACAATGAAGATAGTCCTTAAAACCAAACCAAAACCAAATCCCGGGTATTTATCTGGTTCTTTCCATTCAGTTCCACGTTGGTAATCTTGTCACATCATGTCCGTCCTTCTGTTCTGTGCATGAACCCATTTATGAATGTAATCTTGGTTGTCTATTTTTTTGTTCTTCTTTTTTTCAGAGCGGTACATTGGGGCTGTCTTAATGTTTGAACTGAAAATTATCGTTTAATCTAATCTAATTCTTTTATGTTTCCGAACGCTTTAAAAGTCCAGGCTTGCCTTCTCTGTCCTTATGTAAATATTGCCCCCGTTCCTCCATGTTACCACAAAGATATTGAGTCTGCGGGGTTTCCGTAAGCTCAACCTGGTTTGGCTATCAGTTACGGGATTTGTTTTCATGATCTGTGTCTTTTCTCTACGGAATCTCTGACCCAGTTATTGTGACCCCTTTGTTCTTTATTTCAATTGTGCCCTTCTTCTGGTTTTCGGTCACGTTTACAAGGGCGCGATCATAAGGAGAGTCAAGGTCATTCAATTGTTTCTTCGGTGTGGTGAATTCCGTTTATGGTGCGGTGTTGGACTCTTATCATGCATGTAAGGTAAAGGTAGTTCCAATAGCAAATACTGCCGTAGGGGAGTGAAGTGTTAGAGATGTCAATAAACTGGGTCCAGCATCTAGAGGTGGGGTTACCAGTTGAGTTCCTTGCTGCCTCTTCCCTTCCCTTAAACTCGACATAGCCAGTTATTGTGACCCCCCTTTTACCTTTATTTCAATTGTTTTTTTCTGGTTTCCCCGGTCACGTTACAAGGGCGCGATCATAAGGAGTCAAGGTCATTCAATTGTTTTTTTCGGTTGTGGGTGAATTCCGTTTATGGTGCGGTGTTGGACTCTTATCATGCATGTAAGGTAAAGGTAGTCCCAATAGCAAATACTGCCGTAGGGGAGTGAAGTGTTAGAGATGTCAATAAACTGGGTCCAGCATCTAGTTGAGTTCCTTGCTGCCTCTTCCTTCCTTAACTCGAGAGCAAAGCCAGGTACCCATTTACAGCTGGATAGACAGGAGCGTTTGGATGCCGTGAATCCGAACCCGACACCATTGCGCGCGACAGACCAGCGCTGTAACCACTGTGTCAATCGGACGCTCTTTTCATGTATGTATTTCTGTGTAAAGTCCGTATAGTTCCCTGTGGTCTGTGACGAGACAGAGGACGAGTAGAAGTAGTGGGCCCTCATTTCAAGGTCACTAATATGAAGCTGTGTATGGGGATAGTCAAGCTCATCACGTCAAACAAATTGTCACGTGATCTGCTATGCTATGGACCACAGAAGGACGGCGAGAGAGAGGCAGATCAAAGACAACCTGGCGGAGAACAGTGGAGTCTGAGAGATGCAAAGCATGAACCAGAGTAGGAGCACGGCCCTACAAGATTGCCATTAGGCGTGATGGCCACTGACTGCTTAGTCAGTCAGGGGCCAAGGATCCAAGAAGAAGAGCATGTGACAACTTAGTGTAGGGGGGCCAGTAACAGTGGAAGCTTCATGCTCGGTAAGGAGCACAAAATGAAATGTTAATTATGATGATAGGAGAAGGTGGCCTTTTCTTGCAAGTGACAAAAAGATAAAGGGTCCCGTTACAAGTGTAGCGAAAGGTTTTTATACAGGTGTGAGTGTCAGTAGTATTACTGAAGAAACAGAAATAGAATTATATGGTTGACCCATACATATTGTCTTCCAAGAATAGACAAGCATCGTGCCTGCAACACATGCCATACTTCCCTTTCTTTCATTCATTTACTAGGCAATGGTTATCATGCTAAAACACGCCTATTGAGAATATGGTGTGTTAAGAACAAATTGTTGGTTGTTTGTAGGTTGTCTTTGGTTTTTTCTATTACCATAATTTACCGATGTATTGACTCAATAAAATTGTCTAACAAAATTGCCGACCGCCTTAAAATGTTTTTCTTCAACTTGTTTTAAAAACTGGCTAGAATGTTTCTGTGTAATCGTTCCTATGCGTACTTATAGTCGTATTCATCAACCAACTGGAACAAACTGTTAATTGTTGAAATGATAAATAAAGAATCTAAAACTTTCAAAGATTCTCTGAAGACCTCTGTTTGAACGACTTTCATTTTTTAATTTACATAAGACTTCCATGAACGACACACTGCTCCAACATAATTCAACATCTTGTAATTGAATACAAGTTACTTCCTTCGATATATTCTTTGTAAATAGTTCCACGCTTCTGCAAGTTTCTTCCTCCTATTCATAATATACGCCTGTGCTTTTCTAGCACATTTATAATTTTGTCAGTTTACTTCATTCTTTCCCAGTCATTCTTGACACATTATAATTTTCATAATGTCCATACTATTATAGTTTTGTGCTTTCGTGTACACTTTCTTTTAGTCAGCTAATAAATTTATTCCTCAAATGTTTATAGCTATACATGCAGGTTATACTAACCTTGACATGTCTCTCAATACATACTTCGGGCAATCGCGCCTATTCCTTACCGTGGATTACACGTATCCTGACGAAATGGGTTTGTCCCATATTGAATTATAATCTTACTTGATTTCTGAGTCAAAATCTGGACTCTTGAACACATTTTGTAAGTAGAATTCTCTACACATCGTGAGTGGACCACGCCACATAAGCCGACACTGTTCAATACTATCCAGCGTAGCTATGCACCCTTCGTCATACTTCGCTACCGTCTTTTTTCATAGTCAATGACCACAGTTTTAGTGTTTTGGTGAGTCACATCATGGTGCATAGCGATCTCTCTAAATATACCTTTTTCAAGATCGCTTCGCCCCATGATGCACTCTCCACATGGTGTTAGGCCCATATTTTCTTAACCGTCGGCACGCTAGGGGTGATGTGGTCAGTATCACGCCGGCCGCCTTGACCTTCCCAGAGTTGCTCTGGTACCCACAATTCATGAGGCTGGGTCGACCCCGGAGCCGTTTGCGGTCTAAAAAAAAAAATCACATTTCAACCAGGGATCGAACCATGGGGCACTGAGTTAGGAAGCCAGTGCACTAACCACTGCGCTCTCAGGAGTTAACATTAGATTAATATAATTTATATGGCATTTTCCGCCGCTCTATTGATGGATTCGTAACATCACAAACAATAGTGCTTCAATGACAGGGTTTATTAGCGCGACCCGCAACACATAACACCGGAAATTTACCTATGGCAATCCAGCCTATCAATGCCGCGATCACTTCTGTTGTTCCCCTATTATACAGTATAAAGTTACACATTTCAGTGGTGTTTAGATGTCAGGGAGGATAGTGTAATTCGCTTCCGTAGTTAGGTGGTGGTGCCGCACGGAAGGTCCTGGGTTCGATTCCCCGGTAAACCACTCACGTTTGTTGTTTTTCTGTTGTCTAGTTTTCTACTTCTTTATTTCTCACGAATGCCTGATAACATATCTTTATGTGTGTGTAACATGTATTTACTGTTTACAGGCCTAGGGTTTCCCTTCTTTAGGAGTCGTAGGAAGCAGGCCGCCCGGTAGAGATCCAAGGTAAAGGTTGTCTCATAGCAGATACTGCCGTAGGGACTTCCCTACGTGTTAGAGACTTTACTGGGTCCAGCATCGAGAGGTGGTGTGAGTGATCAGTTCCCTTCCTTTCTGCATTTTCCTTCCTTAACTCAAAGAACAAAGTCAGATACCCCTTTACGGCTGGGTAGACTGGAGCGTGTCGGCACCGTGGTTCGAACCTGGCACCTTTGCCGCGAGAGACCAGCGCTCTAACCACTCTGTCAGTCGGACGCTGCTGGTAGAGATACACGTAACAAAGAAGTTGCACTTATTCCAAATACTCTGACACGTCAACACAGATATGATTTTTATCTAGGTAGATCGTCAGAGAGCGGTGTCTTTCTAAAGCGGATTCACATAGCTCCTGTGTTGCCTACATCTGCTGTGGAGGAAGAACTGCAAACGTTTATGTTAACATTTTCGACCAGCAATTTAACACCTGCGCAAAGAGAGAAAAAAAAAAAAACCCTAGTGACAAAATTGGAAGTAGATCTAATTTCATGTTTTTGATGTTACGTTTTTATGGCTGAGGAAGCATATTATGATTTAATATATTTTGTATTGAAATACAGCGACTCATAACACAAAAGGACAGAAAGAATTCCGTTTTTTTTTTTTGTAGCATGCATATATATATATATATAGGTCTGAGAAATTTATGATCCCGTCCGAGCAGAGGTGATAGTGATAACTCTATGAGAATAAGGGTAAGAAATAGATTGCTGTTTCACGAGGGTGATAGGGTAAGAGGAAGGACAATCTCTGAATCGAGTAGTTGCTCTAATCCAGCCTATCTTACGACATTAATTTAACTGCAGACGCACTTACTCTCCTTGCTAAACAATTTTTTTTACAAGTTATCCTACACTCATGTACACACACCAATTTGGTGACACAAATGCACAAACGTGAATACAACCTACGTATAACATATAATGGGACAATGGGGTTGACCAACACGGTAAGTAAAGGTTTATTATGTTTATTATCACTAAACAAAAAGCACAACATCAATCATGTTACATTTATAAAGCATAGTTACAGACAAGGTGAAAAAAAAATAGTATCTCAATAGGCCCTCCCCTCTTGTAAAGGAAACCAACCCAAAGAAAATTACTATCAGAGGTAATTAACCCACATAGAGATCAATTTTAACGATGCAATAATCAGTAAGGGGTATAGGAACAGGTTCATTCAATGCACGCTTACAGTGGCCACTTTCATCTGCATTTACCAATCGTTGAAGCAGGCATTCCGTGGAATAAAAAAACTCTAGTAAGTACTAAAAAACAATCAGACTCTTTTGCTTTGTCTATTTCAGCCCCAGACTGACGGGGTTTGCTGTCGGCTATTTTTCCGTAGTCGCTGAAATCGATGCGTTACTTTTTTTTGTTCCAGGAAATTCCTCTTTTCACTGCAGTTAATGTTTGGGGTACGGGTTCTATGGGGTGGCACTGTCCTCAGAATTGAAAATATATATATATAAAGATATATTGGTCCGGTGGGGTCTCGCCGCTGGTAGCTAAGACACTCTATGGCGTGATGAAAAAAGAACTTTAGGAAAATGATACTCCTCGGCTGTTCAATGAAGTGATGGCAAAGTATGACCAGTGAGTTTTCTTTAATAGGAAAACGTTTACTGTCATGTGTAAAAAATAGTGATATAAATTCTGCCACAGCAGATCAGTAATATTTATGGAATGGCTTCTGGCAATTGTTCTTCTCCAGTTATACTTTAAAATGGCTTATTGTTAAAGTTCTTGGTTTTACTACTCTCATGGATGGAGAGGTGGACCACACAGGGGTCACAACACGAAGATTTAACCACAATAATCGCTGGATGGTGTAAGAACCAAAGTCAGTAAGACCATAAGAAACGCTAGGACGCAAGGTATGACCAGCCTATATGTAGAAAATAGATAAACATGTAATCATAATATAAATCATATCCTGACACGCGTTAATTTTTAGGTAAGACTATTTTAACCACTCCGGTATTTAATTATATATATATTTTTTAAAAACCCCACGAGTGTTTAGTTTATCTTAACGGTTTAAAACACGAGATATGAACGCTAGTCGTTTAGAAAGTTACACACGTATGAATAGAATTAAATTGCGTTACATCAATTATCAATCGCCTAGCGGCTTATAAATTATTTGAAGCATCTCTCACTGGGGACATAGCGGGTAATTAAATTTACCTTTACCGCTGGAGAATTTTGCTACATGTTTATTTAATACGTTTCAATTAACACAAAAATCCCAGTGAAATATAATGAAACTTAAACAATTAAATCACTTTGATGCTAATAACTATATATTTACCGCAGCACAAGAAACTGAAATAAATCTCCACGTATTTCTGTAGGAAATCCAGATAAATAAGACTCCAAAAATGCGCGCTAGAACATTCAAGAAATCATGATAGCAAACTGACAACTGAGTTTGATGAGTATGACTGTATATATGAAATGGCGGATTTTTCCCTCCCCTGTGATGAAATTCACACCTCTCGTAGATTCTTCGTTCAATTCTTGAATCAAAGTAAAAAATCACACCAAAGCCTACCGTAGATTCGATTCCCGTAGATTTTAGGTTCGTTTCCCTAGGCGCCAGCCACGTGCACGCACAACCTCAAATTAGTCACTTTGTACGACAGTGCCTGAGAAAGTGATTTTCTTTATGTGTCTCATCAAAGACCCCCGACACCTGCACAAGGTGCATATATATATATATATATATATATATATATATATATATATATATATATATATATATATATATATATATATATATATATATAGAGAGAGAGAGAGAGAGAGAGAGAGAGAGAGAGAGAGAGATAGGGGCCTATCAAGACGCTGCCCTGGCAAAAAATTAGAAACCTACCCATCACAACAATATTTATATAATGTGTGATTCCTATATACGCACATTGGGTTTCTCGCCGGTGCTACGGAAATCGTGCACTGTGCTGAGATCCTCCTTGTGTGATTTAAGGGAGGAGATCGGAGCACTGATGGAGTAGTCCGTGGGCAATGAATATAGTCCTTAAAACCAAACCAAACCATAGAGACAGAGAGAGAGAGAGAGAGAGAGAGACACACACACACACTCATCCACCAGAAGACTACTCTTCGGACGTTATTTCATCTGTGTAGTCAGTCTTTCTATGGTCGGTTCATTATCCTTCCATCCCCTACCCCTTTGTTAACCAAAGGGACATAAATATGTTTTTTTATCACTGTCGTCTATCTCTGTCCTCTTTCTTTTTCCCATCTCGATTTATTCCCCTTTCGCTCCTACTATTTTCCTCACCACAAAACCCCCTTCCCCCAATAAAATCAATATGAGATAAGAGAACCTATGAATAATGAAATAATTTTTAGAACGAACTAGACATATAATATGTGTGTGTTTGTGTGTGTGTGTTTGTGTGTGTGTGATGGTATCATCATTATTACCTTTCAGAGCCCCCCCCCCCCCCTTTCCCGTGGAACGTAATCCACCATCAGATACACTTCAAGCCTTCATGTCCTGTGCCATATATATATACACACACACAAAGATAGTTCTTTATTTACGCGATATATGCGTTCCCTATATCATCGCGTAAACAAAAATCGCGTAAATTCGAACAGGATTTTGTCATTCAAAAAGTTACATGTTAAGTTAAAGGCATGGGCTCTACCAAACTTCTGGATATGTATCTGCAGCGTCTTTAGACTGCAGACGCAGCCTGTTCTGTAAGCTTACTATTCTTGAAGCCATATCGAACACTGAATTTGCTGTGACGATACGGTTGTGCGATATCAAGTCCACTGCGGCAGGATTGCATTACATTCCCGTGCGAGTGATATTTTCTTATTTTTCTCTCCCCTCTCATTATTATGTGGAATATTGTATGCACCATTATTTACTCTCTACGTTGGATAAGTAGGATGAAGTCTCTAACACTTCACTTCTCGACTGTTTGTGTTACGCCAGGTTTATTGTCCCGGGCAGCGATAATATTTTATCTCGTATTATCAGGCTGAACATCTTTTCAAAGCGACTGTGCCTGTTTATTCAAGCTTGCATTGTGCACGGTCTATGAATAGAACCCCATATTGTTTGGCTAATCTGGCGGAGATCCGTCTAACGAAACACAGGTGGTAATGCGTAATTTGTTTCCGCTTAGACCATCCCTGTGTGTAATTATCTCAAATAATCTGTCTGGAAACTCAAGATTTGTAGACGTTACGCCAGGAACACATGGTCACAATGTGGTGAGATAGGTGCGGCCGGAAGTCTTACGCAACGATATGACATCACTGTAAGAGGTCAAGCGTGGATATTAAATTTAATATTGTGAAACACGTGAGGGTATATTTTTCGAATTTGAAAACGCCCCTACCCACGTAGTGCTGAACGAGATTCGATTGGATTAGTTCATTTTGAGGAGCTGAAATATACCTTGTACAATGTATTTTATTGGCACACTAGTCGGAAGTGCAATCTGTGATTTGCACTAAGAACTGAGAATATAGCGTGATGAAAACACAGACACCGAACACACAGAGAGACGGCAGCGCACAAATCATATCAGCGACTCATAAAAGCCAGAAAGAAAAAGGAGACATTGGACTTGGAAATTCAACAACTATAAGTAGCACATCGAGTATTGGGCAACTTTGGAATTCACAAGTAAACCCGCATTTTTAATACAAGACTGGAAACTAAAAGGGGCCAGGACTTTAATTAACAAGACTGGAATCCTAGGAATTTGATCACAAGTCATAGAGGAATTTAACAAAAGTTTTCCCAGGCCCAGGTGATTTCACAGAACATCCGCCGTCAGAGGAATTAACTCTAATTTCCCAGCCCAAGTCATAGAGGAATTAAACAAAAGTTTTCCCAGGCCAGGATTTTGCAGAACACCCGCCGTCAGAGGAATTAACTCTAATTTCCAGACCTAAGTGATTTCGAAGCTTCTAATACAGAGCTGTGTCCAGTCTAAATCTGTGTAAGGAGATTGTGTATTCCCAAATTGTTGGGGTAAGTGTAAACAATTTATTTACTAATGTAAATTCTACAGGTTTCTTGCTAAGTGGTTATATACAATGCTGGCAACCTCAACATATGAAAATAGTAAATGCATGAACCACTACTGCAAGAGTGTCATGGATTGCCTCCCCTGCTTTGCAGTAGTGGTCCAACAGTGTCCAAAACTATCTAATATCGGCTTCCAAGGTATCTACCTGCGTGCAAGATTACTCTTGGCAGAGATGTAGATAGAAGATTAATGATACTTCTACCTTAAGGGAGGTTCACAAGATATTTCCAGAAGTCACGAACAATGTTGCATTGGGTGAACAATTGTTAACGTATTATATCTGGTCCGTCGCCTTTTGCGAAGGATTTAAGCAATGGTTTAGCCCGTTCAAGCCCCCAGTTGGCGTAATCCAACGAAATCCCTCTTATAAGGTATAGCTCTGTTTAGAGGTAAATATATCTTAAATATGTTCTTAAATTTTATAGAGGCTTTTGGTCTTTGCCGACACCAACCTGAAGCTAATCAGAACTTTTTGTATGTTCTGGTGATGCAGCAATGTTTCCAGCAACGTTTCCATCCATTTCATTATTGCGCATGTGGGTGGAAGTGGCAGCACATAGGGAAGTGCCTAATTTAATATTATGCTTGATTTTTTTTTTCCTTCTTGTCTCTAAACGCGCGTAAAGTGCCTTCACTTAAATTATGTACACTCCTTATCATGACAGTTAACTGACCAATTTCATAGTGTTTTTTCACGTCTAGTTTTTAATACAGTGTTATGGTCCTTCTGGCACATGTTCTCGCACTGTTAGTTGCGCTATGATTTGCTGCACGCTGAGAGGCCATAGTTAATTTATTAACTCCACTAATAAGTAAGTGCCAATTAAGATCGGCTACCACGACAAGTATGGGAAACTTAGAGCCAGGGATCCAGACCTCCAGGACAACCCAGAGTCCGCTGGGAGGGCAACATTAGACAATTTCTGGGACCTAAAGATGCAGCAATAGAGAATGCAGTCAGCGACCCATAGCTTGACTTCTTGCGTCAGGGTCAGCGAACCAGAGCTGACCAAGACCCTACTCCACCTCCACGTGGTGGTCCTGGAAACAGGCTGCATCACTGCAGTCTGGCTAAGAGAGTAGGGATCGAAGAGGGAAGGCAAACCCTGTCCCAAAAAATGCCGTGCTGAAGTCGGATGTGTCGGCCGAAAGGCGCAGATATCGCAGCTCCGGTGTAAACAGACACAACGCAACCAACGTCCTTTTCAGGACGAACGAGGAAGAAGAAGAAGAAGAAGACAATCTCTGAAGGACCGAGGTTCCAGATTGGAACCAGGCCAGGAGGAGGACAGCCGATATGGTAGTATGGCGCTCTCTCTTCTAAACCTCTACACGTCACGGTAGAAGAGGAACGACTAAGTAAGTAAGTAAGTAAGACAATTAAAACTACAGTCTATCATCTGTTAGTTCAATCTATTTGAAATACAAACTTATACTAGCGCAATGATGAAACTCAGAACACTTTGAGGTCTGCAGAGCGAGACAGAAAACACGGCGTCAACTACAAGTGAATGATGTCATCATCTTGCTCTCGCTCTTCCTTTGGCGCGAAGATAAAATGTTTAAATATCGGGTAGCGCAACTTCGAGTTTGGCGCTAAGTGAAACAAAAATGCCTAAAAATTGATGCGCGTATATTCGAATTCGCGTACATGAAACTCGCTAGAGAGAGAACTGCCTGTGTGTGTATGTACAAGTATATAACAACTTACTTACTTAGTCATTCCTCGTCTACCATGAATTGCAGAGGTTTGCCATAGAGAGCACTATACTATCCTATAGGCTGTCTTCGTCCCTGCTTGGTTCCAATCTAGTCCTCGGTTCTTCAAAGATGACCTTATGTTGTCCTCCCAGGGGACTCTCTGTCATCCTGGAGGTCTGGATCCCTTGATCTTAGTTTCCTATACTTGTCGTGATATCTGATCTTCTCCCATTCAGCAGAGATGGCCAGATCATCGTAGTTGGGACTGAGGTTTTGAGGCCTTGCCGTATCGTCTCGTTGTGGACCATGTCTCTTGTTGTTACTTCAACCACCTACCTGGGATACCTCATTTCTGAAGTTTGGAGCTGGCTTTTGTGGATTGTAGTCATTGTCCATGACTCATATCCATAGGTCAAGACTGGGACATAGGTGGAGCGAATACAGCCATCTTCGTCTTTTTGCCAATCTCGCTCTTACTGTGGAAATCCTCTATATACGGCATTAAAAAGTCTCACAGCTGCTGCTCTACGGGTAGCCTCTTCTAGAACGTCGCTCTCATCACAGCCCGCCTGAAAGACTCTCGATCTCTAGCCAGTCTTCCTGCCTCCTCCATTGTCTTGTTCAAGGTGTCTTCAATGTCCTGTGTCCACCGTCGTCTTGGTCGGCCCCTGCCTCGCCTTCCAGGTACCATACCCTCCATCACTGCTCTCTCCAAGCCACTATGACGTTTAATGTGGCCAAAATATTTCAGTTTCCGCGACATGATATTGTTTATGAGCCAGTTTTCCTCGATGTTCAGGTCGTGTAGGATGTCTATATTTTTCTTCTTCTTGGTCCAAGATATTCTGAGAATTTTTCTGTAACACTTTGCTTCGAAAGATTCGATTTTTTTCTTTAATGTTTTTGTAATGGTCCATGATTCACATCCACACGTTGCTACCGAAAAGATGCACTTTCTCAGAAGTTTTACTTTTATTAATTTGCTGGTGTTATGCCATAGGTTCTTCATTTTATTTAACCTCTGCATTGCTATGGCCAGTCTCCTTCTGACCTCTTTTGAGCAGTCTCCATTGTTGTTAATTATGGAGCCAAGATATTCAAAATTTGTGACATTTTCAATTTCCTCATCATTGATGGTAATTTTTGGTTGGCATCTTGTTTTGTCTGTGGACATTATCTTTGTTTTTTTTTATGTTCAGAAAAAGGTTCTGATCCTCACTGTGTCTTTTGACAGACAGGATTAACTGTTCTAGTCCCTTGGCACTGTTTGAAAGAATAACTGTGTCATCTGCGTACCTAAGTTCTGGGATCGCATTTCCACCAATTGTGAATGGATCGCAATGTTCACATTCTTGGTCACTCCGAACATTTCTCATTATATTTTCTGCATAGATGTTAAACAAGTATGGAGAGAGGATGCAACCCTGTCTTACTCCCCTTTTCACCTCAAACCATCTTGATGTTTCCCCCGCTACTTTGACAGCTGCTTGTTGTTCATGGTATAGTGTTTCAATTAGATGGATCAAATGCGCCGGAAACTCCGTCTCTCATGATGTTCCATATATATATATATATATATATATATATATATATATATATATATATATATATATATATATATATATATATATATATATATATATATATATATATATATATATATATATATATATAATGTGTCTAGACTGACACAGCATTAAGAATGCAGTGAATTCGTCTTTCCCCGGCGGTACAAAATTGAAAGGGATATTCTAATCCAGGAGACATCCATTATGTAACATTACCTATGTTAAGCGATGCTGAACCAGCGATCCGCTGGGCTAAATTTTATTGCACACACAGGAAGGTGTGACACAGCAGTCTCTGCTTTACGTACTATGGCAACTGGCGTAGGCTTAAGGGGATAGTTTAAGTTTACATGCTCAGGTCCTGAGCGTCATTTATCAGTACTGTTGTTCATATTATCCATGCCGTGTTAAACTTTGTGGTATATACCGTACTTTGCCGTACTCAAGTTTCTTGTCTGCTTTGTTTTTGCATGTTATTTCTTCGTCTTCTTAACTCGCCTTCAGACTTCTATATTAATGACGCTAACAAAGGTAGTATTCAGCTCAAGGTTCCTGGCATCTCGTACGCCCTCAGACTTCTCTATATTAATGACTCTAATGATAGGAAACTCTATACAGAGCGATACAACAGGATCTAATCATCAGAAATTGCAACCCCCCCCCCCCCCCGTCGATCAAGTGGTTCGGCCCCTTAATCTCCTTTACACTCTAAGGGAGGGGGTGGGGGTTGTCATGAAATATTCTAATCCACATATATAAATTATTAGGTAAATATGAAGCCTAACAAATAAAATTAATAAAGAAAAGAGGAATGGTAAATAACAGTGCTGTCACAAGGAATGTACTCGAAATCCCCCTTGTTTTCTGCTTCGTCTGCAAATTGTAACGCTTTCACGTTGATAGTAAAGCTTACTGTATTATTACCCGCCTTCTTCAATGAAACGTGTGCTGTATTTCTTGGAAAAAACATTGAGAGACTGCGTAATGACCTAAATTAATCCTAACATTAATTATATTACGTTACCAAAACGAACGAACAGATGGACAAAAGGATAAAGAGAGAGGGGAGGGCTGAAAATCAGGAACGCATGCAACACGCGTCGCGCGATACACAAATGCTGCCATCACGCGTGTAAGTCTACATGCACTAATTTTTTTTCAGACGGACAGTGATAAAATACACTACCCTTTCCCAGAGTTAGGTTTATAAATCATAAAAAACGCTTATTAGGAAAGATAACAATAGATGGGTTTACGGTTGAAAACATAACAGTACCCAGACATCACATCTTCGAAACAGGAGGTAGAAAATACATATTTTGAACGCAGCCGCGTAGCTCTTTTAAATTTGAATAATTGGGTTCCTTAGGGCTTGCTGACGAATAATATGTAAAACGTTACGCAAATAGTCCAGGAATTAATAAATTATAACCAAAATAAAATATTGGGGGTGCCTGACAGCATAAAATCATTTCTGCTCATAAGATTTTTTTTTAACGTGTTTGAAAAAAATTTACGTTACAGAAATAGCCTACCATGTAAACTCCAAATTGATTGGAGCGCAACAAATGAAAGCCTAACCACGATTGGTCGGGCTATAAATACTATCTTGGTTGTTAGGGGAGACGGGGAAAGGTAACATTTTTTCAAACACTTGTCGAAACGGGGCTCATTGGTCAGACTCGCTGATATACACACTTGGGAGCGTTAGTTCGAAACCACTTGTTTAAATAAGCTTGATAAAGCATCAGTGCGTTGAAGCCAGCTTATATTTTGCTCAATAAAAGCCTGGAAGATAAGCAGATGGGAATTTGTGCCAGTTTGTGCCAGAATTCATTGCTAATCAACGTATCTGTGTTTATTCGTATGAATTGTGGTAAGCTTGAACCATTCAATATCTTTTAATGAAAATTGAATGTGAATTGTTGATTTATGCCTGTATATATATATGTGTAGTTCAGTGGCAAACGTGAGGTAAAGCCTGTAATGCTCCAGCCTGAACAGAGGGTGTCGGAGAAAAGTCAAACGGCATGGAATGGCCAAACAGTACACTGACACCTGGATGATTGAATAGAAAGAAATAATGCTGGAATTGCAGAGGCGTAGTAACCATTAAGAAGGGTAATACTGGAATAAAGTATTTCAAATGAAGCTGACAGTTGGCCTAATGCTCTGAACTCAATGTTTGTGCTGTGTTGTGATCAGTGTAACAAGAGAGTTTAAGTTAGTTATGAAGTAGAAGGTACATCCTTCTTGATTTCAGGGACAGTGGTCTTGATGGTACTGAGCAGCACCTGGTCAGAGCTTTGCTGAATCCAGAGTCGGACAGCATACTCCTTGGTCTTTTTAGCTATCAGTGAGGTGTCTCCTGAGCCCAGAGGAGAATTCGAGCAGAGGAGTCCTTTCCTGCCGCCATCACGCCAGATAAGCGAATTGGCCAGCTGAGCTCAACATTATGTCCCCTCATCTTGAAATGACTTTGTAAAAATATATTAAGAGGGGAAATTAATTGTCTTAATATCAGGAACTGAGAACATCTCCAATACTAATTTCCTTAAGACAAACTATTGAAGTCATGATGACAAATACCAACAGAGCTTGAACAAAACAAAACCAGTATTACCTCATACTACTATTACACAACTGACACACATAGAATATTTGTAATAATATATGTCACTACAATATTCATATTAAATACATTCTGTACATAACTTGTAATTTAAATTGATTGTGATTCCTGGTTCCCTTGTAGTTGAATCAGGACACATATTCATTCATGCCAGTAATGAATACATATTGTTATTTGAAAAGTTACGAGTGACTTCTTTAAGATATTCTCATAGAGTGTTATATGTATGTGAGTGTCACAGTGTTGTTAATAGTAGTGGATTAAATTAAATTGTTTATCTGTCTGTTGTTGTGACTTACACTTCACCATACTCATACCCTAGACACATAACGTAGCATCACACTATTCCAGAATAATTCTGACTGAGATATATAGATATGTGGTAGCAAGTAAGGTTATATATATTACACTACTCTTATTAGATATATATACCTTCACAGCTGATCTCAGTCAGTACACTAAGTCCCCTATAAATATTTATAACATCCCACTTCACCACATATATTGGGGTCTCGCTCTTGGGATTTTGAATCTTTAACTATTAAAAATATTGGGGGTAATTCACTTCAGGGAATATAAGAATTAAAAGGTATCCTTGGGTGGAATTAAATAAGGTTGAGCTCACGGTGCCTGTGTTGTCCATTAGAGATTGAATTGTTGGTTAGACATTGTATTAAGTTACCTGATAGACAATGGCGGACCTGGCCAAATTTCGATCTGCTGCGGTTCAGACTGCAAAAGAGTTAGGATTAGATGGGCAAGTTATGGTTGCCTATGTCACGACGGAATGTGACAAATTTATTGAACGTGAAGAAAGAAGATTAGAAAAAGAAGCCGAAAGAAGGTTAGAGGCTGAAAGGGAAACTAAGAGGTTGCAAGCTGAGGCTGAGACTAAGAGGTTGCAGATTGAGGCTGACAAAGAGGCTAAGAAATTGGAGGCAGAAAGAGAAGACAGAAGATTGGCTGCAGAAAGGGAAGACAAAAAATTAGCTGCAGAAAGGGAAGCAGAAGATAAAAGATTACAAAGGGAACATGAGTTACGACTAAGGGAGTTTGAGTTTCAAGGCCATGCTCCTGAAAATGGTGCCAGTCCCTTTGCCTCTGATGCTACGGTTACTCAAGGAGCCTCAACCTCAGCTATGAATTTTCATTTAGATCATTTTGTTGAGAAAGACGATGATATTGAGAGCTACCTAAATAGGTATGAACTATTAGCTACCACGTAGGGGTTAGAGAGAGAAAGGTGGAGCTTAAAGTTATCTCAGGGACTTCGTGGGGCAGCTTATGAAGTTTTTGCAAAAATGAGCAGAGGTGATCAGGAAAATTATGATATGCTAAAGCAGGCTCTTTTGTTAAGGTATGAAAAGAATGCAGAATTCTATAGAAAAAAATTTAGGAATGCTAAATTACTGTCAGGTGAAACCTATCACCAGTTCTCTGCACGAATAGAGACATACTTGGAGAAATGGACTTCTCTGGGGAAAACCCAAGATCTTAAGGAAATGGTCCTTATAGAGCAACTAAGAGAGTCCATGGCTCCAGACCTGAGAAAGTTTCTCATGGAACAAGGTGCAGAGAGGCTGGATGAGTTGCTAAATGTTGCTGAAAGGTATCAAGCAGCTCAAGCAGAGGTAACAGGTAATAAAAAGAAACAAGTGGATAACTTTAGGGCACCACAGAACTTTAATAAATTTGATCCTAAGGATCAAAATAAAGGTAAGCACCAATTTGATAGGCCACGGTATGAAAATAAAAATAAATTCCCACAATTCGATGAAAGGAAATATAATGAAAGAAAATCTTTCAACCAAGGAAAAAGGTGGTGTAAGAATTGTCAGATGGACAATCATGACACTGACCGTTGCAGAAGGAAACCTGTGTATATGGCAACCCTTCAGGTCAGGTCGACCTCAAGACAGGAGGAGGATATTATGTTAGATACCACTCCAGAAGAGATGAGGAAGGCACAGGCTGGAGATAAAACACTCAAGCCTTGTTTCAGAAAATTGTCAACTTGTCATACAACTCCAGGCAAGGGAGATTTCTACATGAAAAACAAGTTGATGTATAGGAAGACTGGAGCTAGATCCAATGGTCACGGACAGCTGGTTCTTCCAAAGAGATATAGGACAGAATTAATAAGGAGCCTACATGTGAAACCAGATGGGGACCATGAGAAGATAGGTACCATCATTCAAAAGGTGGCTCACAATTATTATTGGCCCAAAGCAAGATGGGACATTGAGAATTTTGTAGAAAGGTGTAGCATAGCACATGAGGGAACACCCACAAGTGGGAACATGGATCAGGACCTGGACACGCCATGGGGCAAAATTAGGCCTGATAATAAAAAGAAAAATAGATTTGATAAAGTGGACCAAATGAAATGGGAAGCCCCTTTTCACGGACAAGCTTCACTTAACTGTTTTACAATGGCCACTATGCGGAGAGTGCAAAAAGATGTCTTACCCCAGGATAAGCCGAAAATCCCTCAATCGGACTTAAACAAACTGGAGGAAGAGGATGTAGGGAGGAAATCTCTCATCAAGAATTTTAAGTGGGGAGAAAGCCCCAAAAGAAAAATTGGTAGCGGTCGTTTTGTGAATGATAATTCTGGGAGGAAAAATCATCACTATAAAGCTTCGAGTGGAAGAGACCATACCGGTGCATGGACAAATAGGTCCACACAATTAAAGGTCCATATGTAGCTATGTTAAGAACGTGGACTGATGAAAAGGCAGAGGAAAACATTACATCTTCATACCAATATGTGAATGAGCTGACCACTCGGTTAAAAACTGGCTGGAAACTTGCCAATGAAAATTTGAAACAAGCCAGGAAGAAACATGCTGCCTATTATAACAGGAAGGCGAAAGACAGAGATTTGGCTGTGGGAGAGAAGGTACTGCTTCTTTTGCCCGGGAGTCAGAATAAGTTACAAATTGGATGGCAGGGTCCATATACAGTTCTAGAGAAGGTGTCTAGAACAAATTATAAGATAGATAAGAAGGGGAAAGAAAAAATCTATCATGTGAATCTCCTGAAGAAATATTTGGAAAGAGAAGATCAGGAAGAGACACACTTGTTGACCTTGTCCATCGCCATGGAGATGAAAAAGGAACCACTTTCATCATTTGAATATCCATTACACCCCTGTGAGACAGCAGCACAGGTGAAAATCAGTACACATTTAACGAAAACTCAGAAAGAGAGAGTGCAACAGGTTCTAAATAATCATGCAGAGGTGTTAACAGACCGACCAGGGCATACAAACCTATGGAATATGATATGAAACTCATAGACTCCACACCTGTCTGTATGAAACCATATTCGATTCCGTTTGCTAAGGAAAAAGCTTTGAAGGAAGAGATAGACTATCTATTGAAGGAAGGAATTATTTCGCACAGTGAGTCTTCGTATAGTTCCGGTGTTGTACTCTTAAGGAAGCCCTCTGGAGAACATAGACTCTGTATAGATTACAGGAGACTGAATGCTATTACAGAAGGACAGGTGGATCCATTGCCGGATACAAATCAGCTGTTTGCCAGGCTAAATAAAGCTAAATATTTCTCAAAAGTGGATCTGAGTAAAGGATACTATCAGATTCCAGTAAAGCCTGAGGTTAGACCATACCTAGCTTTTAGTACCTCAGAAGGACACTATGAGTTTAATAGATTGCCATTTGGATTGAAGAATGCGCCTAGTGTCTTCTCTAGAATGATGAGAAAATTATTGGATCCTCTGAATAATCCCTGTATAACAAATTTTATGGATGATATCCTTATAGCAACAGAAACATTTGAGGAACACATTGACTCTCTGAACATGCTGTTTGATCGACTTAGGGAGGCAAATTTAACAGCCCGACCAACCAAATGTTGCGTTGGATGTAAAGAATTGGAATTTTTGGGACACACAGTTTATCAGGGAAACATGACCCCTGACCCAAAGAATTTAGAGAAACTACAGAAAGCCCCGAGACCACAAACCAAGAAGGACGTGAGATCCTTTGTCTCATTATGTGGTTTCTACCAGAAGTATATCAAAAACTTTAATTCCATATGTGCACCTTTAACGGAATTGACACGTAAAGGACATCCAGATCGCATTATATGGACACCACAATGTGAAATGACTTACCAAGAATTGAAGGAAAAGCTCACAAGTAAACCCATTTTGAAATTACCTGACTTAAGTCAAGAATTCATAGTAAGGACGGATGCAGGTAATATTGGGTTAGGTGCAACTCTACTACAGAAATCAGATGCATTGGATGGGGAATTAAGCCCAGTGGCATATGCTAGCAGAAAGTTGAATAAAGCTGAAATCAACTACTCAACTAGCGAAAAAGAATGTCTTGCAGTAATATGGGCGATAAAGAAATTCAATATTTATCTATATGGGAAGGCATTTAAGTTGCAAACAGATCACAAACCTTTATCGTTTTTAGCACAGGCTAAGCATGAAAACTCTAGGTTACTCCGATGGTCTTTGCTTCTGGCTCCATATAATTTTAGCATTGAGTATATATCTGGAAAAACCAATTTGGGAGCGGATTTTTTAAGCCGCCATCCGTGTGATGAGAATCACCGTAAACACCAGCAATAATAATAAATTTCTCTATGTGTATATAGAATAAAGGACTGACATATAATGTCTGTTTTAAGAGGGGAGGTGTCATGAAATATTCTAATCCACATATATAAATTATTAGGTAAATATGAAGCCTAACAAATAAAATTAATAAAGAAAAGAGGAATGGTAAATAACAGTGCTGTCACAAGGAATGTACTCGAAATCCCCCTTGTTTTCTGCTTCGTCTGCAAATTGTAACGCTTTCACGTTGATAGTAAAGCTTACTGTATTATTACCCGCCTTCTTCAATGAAACGTGTGCTGTATTTCTTGGAAAAAACATTGAGAGACTGCGTAATGACCTAAATTAATCCTAACATTAATTATATTACGTTACCAAAACGAACGAACAGATGGACAAAAGGATAAAGAGAGAGGGGAGGGCTGAAAATCAGGAACGCATGCAACACGCGTCGCGCGATACACAAATGCTGCCATCACGCGTGTAAGTCTACATGCACTAATTGTTTTTCAGACGGACAGTGATAAAATACACTACCCTTTCCCAGAGTTAGGTTTATAAATCATAAAAAACGCTTATTAGGAAAGATAACAATAGATGGGTTTACGGTTGAAAACATAACAGTACCCAGACATCACATCTTCGAAACAGGAGGTAGAAAATACATATTTTGAACGCAGCCGCGTAGCTCTTTTAAATTTGAATAATTGGGTTCCTTAGGGCTTGCTGACGAATAATATGTAAAACGTTACGCAAATAGTCCAGGAATTAATAAATTATAACCAAAATAAAATATTGGGGGTGCCTGACAGCATAAAATCATTTCTGCTCATAAGATTTTTTTTTAACGTGTTTGAAAAAAAATTTACGTTACAGAAATAGCCTACCATGTAAACTCCAAATTGATTGGAGCGCAACAAATGAAAGCCTAACCACGATTGGTCGGGCTATAAATACTATCTTGGTTGTTAGGGGAGACGGGGAAAGGTAACATTTTTTTCAAACACTTGTCGAAACGGGGCTCATTGGTCAGACTCGCTGATATACACACTTGGGAGCGTTAGTTCGAAACCACTTGTTTAAATAAGCTTGATAAAGCATCAGTGCGTTGAAGCCAGCTTATATTTTGCTCAATAAAAGCCTGGAAGATAAGCAGATGGGAATTTGTGCCAGTTTGTGCCAGAATTCATTGCTAATCAACGTATCTGTGTTTATTCGTATGAATTGTGGTAAGCTTGAACCATTCAATATCTTTTAATGAAAATTGAATGTGAATTGTTGATTTATGCCTGTATATATATATGTGTAGTTCAGTGGCAAACGTGAGGTAAAGCCTGTAATGCTCCAGCCTGAACAGAGGGTGTCGGAGAAAAGTCAAACGGCATGGAATGGCCAAACAGTACACTGACACCTGGATGATTGAATAGAAAGAAATAATGCTGGAATTGCAGAGGCGTAGTAACCATTAAGAAGGGTAATACTGGAATAAAGTATTTCAAATGAAGCTGACAGTTGGCCTAATGCTCTGAACTCAATGTTTGTGCTGTGTTGTGATCAGTGTAACAAGAGAGTTTAAGTTAGTTATGAAGTAGAAGGTACATCCTTCTTGATTTCAGGGACAGTGGTCTTGATGGTACTGAGCAGCACCTGGTCAGAGCTTTGCTGAATCCAGAGTCGGACAGCATACTCCTTGGTCTTTTAGCTATCAGTGAGGTGTCTCCTGAGCCCAGAGGAGAATTCGAGCAGAGGAGTCCTTTCCTGCCACCATCACGCCAGATAAGCGAATTGGCCAGCTGAGCTCAACATTATGTCCCCTCATCTTGAAATGACTTTGTAAAAATATATTAAGAGGGGAAATTAATTGTCTTAATATCAGGAACTGAGAACATCTCCAATACTAATTTCCTTAAGACAAACTATTGAAGTCATGATGACAACTACCAACAGAGCTTGAACAAAACAAAACCAGTATTACCTCATACTACTATTACACAACTGACACACATAGGATATTTTTAATAATATATGTCACTCCCAGATTCATATTAATACATTCTGTACATAACTTGTAATTTAAATTGATTGTGATTCCTGGTTCCCTTGTAGTTGAATCAGGACACATATTCATTCATGCCAGTAATGAATACATATTGTTATTTGAAAAGTTACGAGTGACTTCTTTAAGATATTCTCATAGAGTGTTATATGTATGTGAGTGTCACAGTGTTGTTAATAGTAGTGGATTAAATTAAATTGTTTATCTGTCTGTTGTTGTGACTTACACTTCACCATACTCATACCCTAGACACATAACGTAGCATCACACTATTCCAGAATAATTCTGACTGAGATATATAGATATGTGGTAGCAAGTAAGGTTATATATATTACACTACTCTTATTAGATATATATACCTTCACAGCTGATCTCAGTCAGTACACTAAGTCCCCTATAAATATTTATAACATCCCACTTCACCACAGGGGTCCACTTAGGTCATGACTCCCAAGTGTCAGCCGCCTGTTGTCTAGTCCGAGAATTGAAACCACCATCTTGGTTGCAGCTTGGTAGTCAGCTCAAGGCTTTTGACATCTCATTCGCCCTCAGACGTCTACATTAATAACTCTAATAAAGGCAGTAGTCATCTCAAGGTTCCTGACATCTGGTTCGCACTGAGACTTCTACATTAATGACTCTAATTAAGACATTAGTCAGCTCAAGGCTCCTGCCATCTCGTTCGCCCTCAGACTTCTACATTAAAAACTCTAATAAAGGCAGTAGTCATCTCAAGGTTCCTGACATCTGGTTCGCACTGAGACTTCTACATTAATGACTCTAATTAAGACATTAGTCAGCTCAAGGCTCCTGCCATCTCGTTCGCCCTCAGACTTCTACATTAATGACTCTAATAAAGTCAGTAGTCAGCTCAAGGTCCCTGACACCTTCGAACTGTTTTTCGTTGAGAGAAGTGGGTTATTGCCATATGCCACTCTGTTCACTGCTGTAAGTTGGGTAGGACTGGAGGAGATGTTCGGATGTCATTGGGCTGGTGCCGCAGGAGCAGAGATCTGTTGGACCAATCCTGTACTTGTGAAATAGATGGTACCTCAACCTGTGTATGTTAACTCTTAAGGGACGAAAGGACAGTATTTGGAACGTTCTTCTAAGACTCTCATGACGGAGGCCGTTTTTCGGATCCAGTATATTTGTTTTCAGTTTTTATTTTATTTTGTCGCAGTTTTATATTTTATTAATCCTCATTTATTTTTCTTTAAAACTGTAAATAACTTTTAAAAGGCAAAGGAAGTTCCATAGCAGATACTGCCGTTGGGGAGTGAAGTGTTTGAGCTTCCACTGTAATAGGTCCAGCTTGGAAAGACAGGTGACCAGTTCGCTTCCTCGCTTTCTTTTCCTTCCCTAACTCACGAGCATGATCAGGCACTCATGTACAGATTGGTAGACTGGAGCAAGCCGCCACTGGATTTCGAACCCCCGGTACCTTTGTCGCGAGAGACCAGCGCTGTAACCAATCTGTCAATCGGACGTTTTAAATAACATCACCGTATTTTTAAAAAAAAATCTTTGGTTGATCCTTGACTGGTAACCTTATCTAGGAGAAGGTAAAACTTTGAATCCAAACCACTGCTGCCTAGCGGGAATATCCGTTTACGGGAAAGGCTTCGGGAGTAAACTCAGAGGATAAATCCGGAGTCGGAGTCCCTAAGGCAGTCTAATGTTGATTCTACATTATTCTGGCAACTCCTGCGACGTGGCTGGTACCAAACTGTATCGGCTACCGTTCATTTGGACCTATCGGCTACTTTAAGAAGGGGAACATGCTTTATCTCCATATAGCTGTGCCCAAGCTCGCGCCCTGGAGAGGACACTCCAGCTTCACCCTGGGAAATAGGCTGCTGAGAGCTGTCACCTCATGGGCGCATTCTCATAGTCCGTTATGACTGTCGTGGAATATTCTAATCCACATATATAAATTATCAAGTAAATATAAAGCCTAATAAATACATATAATAAATAAAGGAAGAAGAATGGTAAAGAACAGTGCTGTCACAATGACTGTACTCGAAATCCCCTTGTTTTCTACTGCGTCTGCAAATTGTAACATTTCCACGTTAAATATAGGCCTTCTGCAACATACACGCGTTTCCCAAACACACAATAAAATGTGCTGCCTTTCTAAGAAAAACCTTGAAATATGCAAGTTGACCTAAATTTTAAATTCCATTCATGTCTTTTTCTACACTGCGTTACCAAAACGAACGAACAGATGGACAAAAGGATAAAGAGAGAGGGGAGGGCTGAAAATCAGGAACGCATGCAACACGCGTCGCGCGATACACAAATGCTGCCATCACGCGTGTAAGTCTACATGCACTAATTTTTTTTTCAGACGGACAGTGATAAAATACACTACCCTTTCCCAGAGTTAGGTTTATAAATCATAAAAAACGCTTATTAGGAAAGATAACAATAGATGGGTTTACGGTTGAAAACATAACAGTACCCAGACATCACATCTTCGAAACAGGAGGTAGAAAATACATATTTTGAACGCAGCCACGTAGCTCTTTCAAATTGGTATATTTGGGTTCCTTAGGGCTTGCTGACAAATAATATGTAAAACGTTACGCAAATAGTCCAGGAATTAATAAATTATACCCAAAATAAAATAGTGAGGATGCCTGACAGCATGGAATCATTTCTGCTCATAAAATTTTTTTTTACAACGTGTTTGAAAAAACCTTACGTTACATAAATAGCCTACCATGTAAACTCCCAATTGATTGGAGCGCAACAAATGAAAGCCTAACCACGATTGGTCGGACTATAAATACTATCTTTCGTTGTTAGGGGAAACGGGGAAAGGTAACATTTTTTCAAACACTTGTCGAAACGGGGCCTCATTGGCCAGACTCGCGGATATAATCACTTAGGAGCGTTAGTTCGAAACCACTTGTTTAAATAAGCTTGATAAAGCATCAGTGCGTTGAAGCCAGCTCATATTTTGCTAAAATAAAAGCCTGGAACATAAGCAGATGGGAATTTGTGCCAGTAATTGTGCCAGAATTCATTGCTAATCAACGTATCTGTGTTTATTTCCATGAAATTGTGGTAAGCTCGAACCATTCAGTATCTTTTAATGAAAATTGAATGTAAATTGTTAATTTATGCCTGTATATATATGTGTAGTTCAGTGGCAAACAGGAGATAAAGCCTATAATGCTCCAGCCTGAACAGAGGTTGTCGGAGGGAAGTAAAACGGCATGGAATGGCCAAATAGTACACTGACACCTAGATGATTGACTAGAAAGAAATAATGCTGGAATTGCAGAGGCGTGGTAACCATTAAGGAGGTTAATGCTGGTATAAAGTACTTCAGAATGAAGCTGATAGTTGGCCTAACGCTCTGAACTCAATGTTTGTGCTGTATTGTGATCAGTGTAAAAGAGAGTATAAGTTAGTTATGAAGTAGAAGGTACATCCTTCTTGATTTCAGGGACAGTGGTCTTGATGGTACTGAGCAGCACCTGGTCAGAGCTTTGCTGAATCCAGTGTCGGACAGCATAGTCCTTGGTCCTTTTAGCTATCAGTGAGGTGTCTCCAGAGCCCAGAGGAGAATTCGAGCAGAGGAGTCCTTTCCTGCCGCCATCACGCCAGATAAGCTAACTTGGCCAGCTGAGCTCAACATTATGTCCCCTCATCTTGAAATGACTTTGTAAAAATAATATTAAGAGGGGAATTTAATTGTCTTAATATCAGGAACTGAGAACATCTCCAATACTAGTCCCTAAAGACAAACTATTGAAGTCATGATGACAAATACCAACAGAGCTTGAACAAAACAAAACCAGTATTACCTCATATTGCCACTACACAACTGACACACATAGGATAATTTTAATAATATATGTCACCACAATATTCATATTGATACATTCTGTACATAACTTGTAATTAAAATTGGTTGTGATTCCTGGTTCCTTTGTATTTGAATCAGGACACAAATACATTATTGACAGCACTGAATACATATTGTTATTTGAAAAGTTACGAGTGACTTCTTTAAGATATTCTCATAGAGTGTTATATGTATGTGAGTGTCACAGTGTTGTTAAGAGTAGTGGATTAAATTAAATTGTTTATCTGTCTGTTGTTGTGACTTACAGTTCATCATACACATACCCTAGACACATAACGTAGTCATCACACTATTCCAGAATAATTCTGACTGAGATATATAGATATGTGGTAGCAAGTAAGGTTATATATAATACACTACTCTTATTAGATATATATACCTTCACAGCTGATCTCAGTCAGTACACTAAGTCCCCTATAAATATTTATAACATCCCACTTCACCACATATATTGGGGTCTCGCTCTTGGGATTTTGAATCTTTCCCTATTAAAAATATTGGGGGTAATTCACTTCAGGGAATATAAGAATTAAAAGGTATCCTTGGGTGGAATTAAATAAGGTTGAGCTCACGGTGCCTGTGTTGTCCATTAGAGATTGAATTGTTGGTTAGACATTGTATAAATTTACATAATAGACAATGGCGGACCTGGCCAAATTTCGATCTGCTGCGGTTCAGACTGCAAAAGAGTTAGGATTAGATGGGCAAGTTATGGTTGCCTATGTCACGACGGAATGTGACAAATTTATTGAACGTGAAGAAAGAAGGTTTGAAGCCGAAAGAAAGTTAGAGGCTGACAAGGAAATTAAGAGGTTGCAGATTGAGGCTGACAAAGAGGCTAAAGCATTGGAAGCCGAGGAAAGAAGACAGGCTGCAGAAAGGGAAGAGAAGAAATTAGCTGCAGAAAGGGAAGAGAAGAGATTAGCTGCAGAAAGGGAAGCAGAAAAGGAGGAGAAGAGATTACAAAGGGAACATGAGTTACGACTAAGGGAGTTTGAGTTTCAAGGCCATGCTCCTGAAAATGGTGCCAGTCCCTTTGCCTCTGATGCTACGGTTACTCAAGGAGCCTCAACCTCAGCTATGAATTTTCATTTAGATCATTTTGTTGAGAAAGACGATGATATTGAGAGCTATATAAATAGGTATGAACTATTAGCTACCACGTATGGGTTAGAGAGAGAAAGGTGGAGCTTAAAGTTATCTCAGGGACTTCGTGGGGCAGCTTATGAAGTTTTTGCAAAAATGAGCAGAGGTGATCAGGAAAATTATGACATGCTAAAGCAGGCTCTTTTGTTAAGGTATGAAAAGAATGCAGAATTCTATAGAAAAAAATTTAGGAATGCTAAACTACTGTCAGGTGAAACATATCACCAGTTCTCTGCACGAATAGAGACATACTTGGAGAAATGGACTTCTCTGGGGAAAACCCAAGATCTTAAGGAAATGGTCCTTATAGAGCAATTAAGAGAGTCCATGGCTCCAGACCTGAGAAAGTTTCTCATGGAACAAGGTGCAGAGAGGCTGGATGAGTTGCTAAATGTTGCTGAAAGGTATCAAGCAGCTCAAGCAGAGGTAACAGGTAATAAAAAGAAACAGGTGGACAACTTTAGGGCACCACAGAACTTTAATAAATTTGATCCCTAGGATCAAAACAAAGGTAAGCACCAATTTGATAGGCCACGGTATGAAAATAAAAATAAATTCCCACAATTCGATGAAAGGAAATATAATGAAAGAAAATCTTTCAACCAAGGAAAAAGGTGGTGTAAGAATTGTCAGATGGACAATCATGACACTGACCGTTGCAGAAGGAAACCTGTGTATATGGCAACCCTTCAGGTCAGGTCGACCTCAAGACAGGAGGAGGATATTATGTTAGATACCACTCCAGAAGAGATGAGGAAGGCACAGGCTGAGGACAAAACACTCAAGCCTTGTTTCAGAAAATTGTCAACTTGTCATACAACTCCAGGCAAGGGAGATTTTTACATGAAAAACAAGTTGATGTATAGGAAGACTGGAGCTAGATCCAAAAGTCAAGGACAGCTGGTTCTTCCAAAAAGATATAGGGCAGACTTAATAAGGAGCCTACATGTGAAACCAGATGGGGACCATGAGAAAATAGGTACCATCATTCAAAAGGTGGCTCACAATTATTATTGGCCCAAAGCAAGATGGGACATTGAGAATTTTGTAGAAAGGTGTAGCATAGCACATGAGGGAACACCCACAAGTGGGAACATGGATCAGGACCTGGACACGCCCCGGGGCAAAAGTAGGCCTGAAAATACAAAGAGATATAAATTTGATAAAGTGGACCAAATGGAATGGGAAGCCCCTTTTCACGGACAAGCTTCACTTAACTGTTTTACAATGGCCACTATGCGGAGAGTGCAAAAGGATGTCTTACCCCAGGATAAGCCGAAAATCCCTCAATCGGACTTAAACAAACTGGAGGAAGAGGATGTAGGGAGGAAATCTCTCATCAAGAATTTTAAGTGGGGAGAAAGCCCCAAAAGAAAAATTGGTAGCGGTCGTTTTGTGAATGATAATTCTGGGAGGAAAAATCATCACTATAAAGCTTCGAGTGGAAGAGACCATACCGGTGCATGACAAATAGGTCCACACAATTAAAGGTCCATATGTAGCTTTGTTAAGAACGTGGACTGATGAAAAGGCAGAGGAAAACATTACATCTTCATACCAATATGTGAATGAGCTGACCACTCGGTGAAAAACTGGCTGGAAACTTGCCAATGAAAATTTGAAACAAGCCAGGAAGAAACATGCTGCCTATTATAACAGGAAGGCGAAAGACAGAAATTTGGCTGTGGGAGAGAAAGTACTGCTTCTTTTGCCTGGGAGTCAGAATAAGTTACAAATTGGATGGCAGGGTCCATATACAGTTTTAGAGAAGGTGTCTAGAACAAATTATAAGATAGATAAGAAGGGGAAAGAAAAAAAATCTATCATGTGAATCTCCTGAAGAAATATTTGGAAAGAGAACATCAGGAAGAGACACACTTGTTGACCTTGTCCATTGCCATGGAGATGAAAAAGGAACCACTTTCATCATTTGAATATCCATTACACCCCTGTGAGACAGCAGCACAGGTGAAAATCAGTACACATTTAACGAAAACTCAGAAAGAGAGAGTGCAACAGGTTCTAAATAATCATGCAGAGGTGTTAACAGACCGACCAGGGCATACAAACCTATTGGAATATGATATGAAACTCATAGACTCCACACCTGTCTGTATGAAACCATATTCGATTCCGTTTGCTAAGGAAAAAGCTTTGAAGGAAGAGATAGACTATCTATTGAAGGAAGGAATTATTTCGCACAGTGAGTCTTCTTATAGTTCCGGTGTTGTACTCTTAAGGAAGCCCTCTGGAGAACATAGACTCTGTATAGATTACAGGAGACTGAATGCTATTACAGAAGGACAGGTGGATCCATTGCCGGATACAAATCAGCTGTTTGCCAGGCTAAATAAAGCTAAATATTTCTCAAAAGTGGATCTGAGTAAAGGATACTATCAGATTCCAGTAAAGCCTGAGGTTAGACCATACCTAGCTTTTAGTACCTCAGAAGGACACTATGAGTTTAATAGATTGCCATTTGGATTGAAGAATGCGCCTAGTGTCTTCTCTAGAATGATGAGAAAATTATTGGATCCTCTGAATAATCCCTGTATAACAAATTTTATGGATGATATCCTTATAGCAACAGAAACATTTGAGGAACACATTGACTCTCTGAACATGCTGTTTAATCGACTTAGGGAGGCAAATTTAACAGCCCGACCAACTAAATGTTGCGTTGGATGTAAAGAATTGGAATTTCTGGGACACACAGTTTATCAGGGAAACATGACCCCTGACCCAAAGAATTTAGAGAAACTACAGAAAGCCCCGAGACCACAAACCAAGAAGGACGTGAGATCCTTTGTCTCATTATGTGGTTTCTACCAGAAGTATATCAAGGACTTCAATTCCATATGTGCACCGTTAACTGAATTGACACGTAAAGGACATCCAGATCGCATTACATGGACACCACAATGTGAAATGACTTACCAAGAATTGAAGGAAAAGCTCACAAGTAAACCCATTTTGAAATTACCTGACTTAAGTCAAGAAGTCATAGTAAGGACGGATGCAAGTAATATTGGGTTAGGTGCAACTCTACTACAGAAATCAGATGCATTGGATGGGGAATTAAGCCCAGTGGCATATGCTAGCAGAAAGTTGAATAAAGCTGAAATCAACTACTCAACTAGCGAAAAAGAATGTCTTGCAGTAATATGGGCAATAAAGAAATTCAATATTTATCTATATGGGAAGGCATTTAAGTTGCAAACAGATCACAAACCTTTATCGTTTCTAGCACAGGCTAAGCATGAGAACTCTAGGTTACTCCGATGGTCTTTGCTTCTGGCTCCATATAATTTTAGCATTGAGTATATATCTGGAAAAACCAATTTGGGAGCGGATTTTTTAAGCCGCCATCCGTGTGATGAGAATCACCTTAAACCCCAGAAATAATAATAAATTTCTCTATGTGTATATAGAATAAAGGACTGACATATAATGTCTGTTTTAAGAGGGGAGGTGTCGTGGAATATTCTAATCCACATATATAAATTATCAAGTAAATATAAAGCCTAATAAATACATATAATAAATAAAGGAAGAAGAATGGTAAAGAACAGTGCTGTCACAATGACAGTACTCGAAATCCCCTTTGTTTTATGCTTCGTCTGCAAATTGTAACATTTCCACGTTAAATATAGGCCTGCTGCAACATACACGCGTTTCCCAAACACACAATAAAATGTGCTGCCTTTCTAAGAAAAACCTTGAAATATGCAAGTTGACCTAAATTTTAAATTCCATTCATGTCTTTTTCTACACTGCGTTACCAAAACGAACGAACAGATGGACAAAAGGATAAAGAGAGAGGGGAGGGCTGAAAATCAGGAACGCATGCAACACGCGTCGCGCGATACACAAATGCTGCCATCACGCGTGTAAGTCTACATGCACTAATTTTTTTTCAGACGGACAGTGATAAAATACACTACCCTTTCCCAGAGTTAGGTTTATAAATCATAAAAAAACGCTTATTAGGAAGATAACAATAGATGGGTTTACGGTTGAAAACATAACAGTACCCAGACAGCACATCTTCGAAACAGGAGGTAGAAAATACATATTTTGAACGCAGCCACGTAGCTCTTTCAAATTGGTATATTTGGGTTCCTTAGGGCTTGCTGACAAATAATATGTAAAACGTTACGCAAATAGTCCAGGAATTAATAAATTATACCCAAAATAAAATAGTGAGGATGCCTGACAGCATGGAATCATTTCTGCTCATAAAATTTTTTTTATAACGTGTTTGAAAAAACCTTACGTTACATAAATAGCCTACCATGTAAACTCCCAATTGATTGGAGCGCAACAAATGAAAGCCTAACCACGATTGGTCGGACTATAAATACTATCTTTCGTTGTTAGGGGAAACGGGGAAAGGTAACATTTTTTCAAACACTTGTCGAAACGTGGCTCCATTGGCCAGACTCGCTGATATACTCACTTAGGAGCGTTAGTTCGAGACCACTAGTTCAAATAAGCTTGATAAAGCAACAGTGCGTTGAAGCCAGCTCATATTTAGCAAAAATAAAAGCCTGGAACATAAGCAGATGGGAATTTGTGCCAGTATTTGTGCCAGAATTCATTGCTAGTCAACGTATCTGTGTTTATTTCCATGAATTGTGGTAAGCTTGAAACATTCAGTATCTTTTAATGAAAATTGAATGTAAATTGTTAATTTATGCCTGTATATATATATGTGTAGTTCAGTGGCAAACAGGAGATAAAGCCTATAATGCTCCAGCCTGAACAGAGGTTGTCGGAGGGAAGTAAAACGGCATGGAATGGCCAAATAGTACACTGACACCTAGATGATTGACTAGAAAGAAATAATGCTGGAATTGCAGAGGCGTGGTAACCATTAAGGAGGTTAATGCTGGTATAAAGTACTTCAGAATGAAGCTGATAGTTGGCCTAACGCTCTGAACTCAATGTTTGTGCTGTATTGTGATCAGTGTAAAAGAGAGTATAAGTTAGTTATGAAGTAGAAGGTACATCCTTCTTGATTTCAGGGACAGTGGTCTTGATGGTACTGAGCAGCACCTGGTCAGAGCTTTGCTGAATCCAGTGTCGGACAGCATACTCCTTGGTCCTTTTTAGCTATCAGTGAGGTGTCTCCAGAGCCCAGAGGAGAATTCGAGCAGAGGAGTCCTTTCCTGCCGCCATCACGCCAGATAAGCTAACTTGGCCAGCTGAGCTCAACATTATGTCCCCTCATCTTGAAATGACTTTGTAAAAATAATATTAAGAGGGGAATTTAATGTCTTAATATCAGGAACTGAGAACATCTCCAATACTAGTCCCTAAAGACAAACTATTGAAGTCATGATGACAAATACCAACAGAGCTTGAACAAAACAAAACCAGTACTACCTCATATTACTACTACACAACTGACACACATAGGATAATTTTAATAATATATGTCACCACAATATTCATATTGATACATTCTGTACATAACTTGTAATTAAAATTGGTTGTGATTCCTGGTTCCTTTGTATTTGAATCAGGACACAAATACATTATTGACAGCACTGAATACATATTGTTATTTGAAAAGTTACGAGTGACTTCTTTAAGATATTCTCATAGAGTGTTATATGTATGTGAGTGTCACAGTGTTGTTAAGAGTAGTGGATTAAATTAAATTGTTTATCTGTCTGTTGTTGTGACTTACACTTCATCATACACATACCCTAGACACATAACGTAGTCATCACACTATTCCAGAATAATTCTGACTGAGATATATAGATATGTGGTAGCAAGTAAGGTTATATATAATACACTACTTTTATTAGATATATATACCTTCACAGCTGATCTCAGTCAGTACACTAAGTCCCCTATAAATATTTATAACATCCCACTTCACCACAATGACTAAAGGGGCTATTATTATTTATTATTATTAATTGTTTTTTTTTAAGTTGGAAAGAACCTAGTCTTAAACTTTAAAGCTATGCGAATGAAAGCTCAAAACCGACAGTAAATTCCCTACGTCTAACATGGTAAAACACCACGAGCTTAAAGAGTTAACTCACCTCTTCCCGACACGTGAGCTCCATCTTCTGATGTGTGTGAAATATTCTTATTGACACAGTTCAGGACATGCTCTGTGTGGTATTTTAGGGAGGGGTAAGATAGAGTATCCCGTTACATGCCTATTGAGGCATATTGGGAATAAAGTGTTAGGCCCATATTTTCTTGATCATACAGCACACTAGGGGTGATGTGGTCAGAATCACGCCGGCCACCTTTAACCTTTCCAGAGTTTCTCTGGTACCCAATTCATGAGGCTGTCTCGACCCCGGAGCCGTTTTGCGTTCTAAAAAATCCCACTTGAACTGAGGATCGAACCATGGCCCGCCGATCTGAGAAGCCAGGGCACTAACTACTGCGCTACCTCGGCTCCCGTGTAGTATTTTAGCTGTCAATTTAATTCTTAAACTTTCTTCGGTAAAGGTACACCTGTTGTCCTCCAGCGATTTCTTTCTATGTTTTATATCCGTGATTCTCTCTTCTTTATTACGTGATCGAGTTTACTGGGGGGAAATATGTCCTCCCAGCCGCGTTCCTAGGATGGGGTACTGCTTAAATGCTGTAGACTAAAGTAGGTGATAGTAAGTTGAGGGCGGGATGAAGTGGTTGATCGCGGGCGGGGGAAGAGGGAGAAGCAACAGCCGATAGAAAACACCTCTCGAGCTAAATGGCTTGACCACAAGCAGTATAGATACGCTTTAACTTCTCCCTTCTCGTTTACAGTTTGGTAGCCCGCCCCCCAGTCAAAGGTTAGCGGGACACACCGCAGTCACATTAACGGAAGGTAAGTGGAAACACCACTGCACTGCTGTCGCATCATCCCAGGAACAGCCATAGTGAAAGCTGTCGGGGTTTTTTTTTTCTTCTGATATCACTTATACATCAACTAGCACCAGTAAAACCAACCCACCCACCACTTGTGGAGCCTACAGTGCGTGGCCCATTACATTGATTTCTGTTGACAAGTTCGGCGACAGACTGGAGATATTGAGGTTATCAGAACAAGGTCTCTCAAGACTGAATCAATGATGTGCCAGCGGTAAACGCGAAATGTTCCTACAAAACTGCGCGCATATTTAACGTATCTTGAACTCGGAGTAAATTTATTGATCTATTGCGATGGGAGGCAGAATAGCTATGAACTCAATATGACAGCTGTAGTGGAAAATTTATTTTTAAAAGTAGAGCAAGACAGTAGACATCTTCACTTGTGATTTAAATATTCATAATACGGCAACACCAGTGTTACGTAGCTAATCTCCGGTGAGAAATGTGACATAAACATGCCTGGAGCAGTGTAACGGGAAATTAACGACCGTAGTGGGTTTAACTGTTAGTCATCGCCAGAGAACGCGATGGACGAAAACAGCATGAATAAATATCAGACTAATAAAGCGAAGGCGGGGGTCGTAGACGACGAGAAATTACATGCTTAGATACAGTGGCGGTTCCAAGGGGTTGTCATTGGGGGTGCTGCACTGTTCATTCATTTAAAATACTATACATAATACTCACAAATTGTGACCACCATGTGAAATATCAACCCAGACACAAATGATTAGTGTTTTATCTCATCTAAAATCTGTCAAGAAGTTCTGAAAAGTTATTTTAAAAGTTTACTGCAACTAGGAGTAATCATTGTCAGTCGTAGCAGCTTCCCGAGTCTCAAACCGGTTACATTACACGGACGACGGCTGTTTGCCAGCGATCTTTTAGTTATTTCCCCTTTTAACCCGACCGCGCTATTTATAGCCCACTTGACAGAGGTCACGTGGTCAACTTCCTTATGGGAAAAACATGTGGCGATGTTTACTTTTGATAGGGCTTAATTAATGCTTTTAGGCTACTTTATTATTATAAATACCGGCTTTAATTTTGCGTAAAGCTAGACTAGAAATGTTAGAGTAAATTTTAGAACAAGAACAAACATTTTATCACAATTAGAACAGAAGATATAATAGTCTGAAATAGTGTAAAATTTACGTTTTTTTTTATATTTTGTTATGGTTTGTTTATAATTCAATTTTCACTAAATCGGTCACAATCAACATGCATAACAAATTACAGAAATCAAAAGTAGAAAACCTGCAGAAAATGGATATCAAAGATTTGTTTTGGTTTCATGCGTCAAACATTAATTATTGAAAGTTTAAATTGCAAGTCCACATTTATTACCTTAAAATAACACACCCAATTGTCCCCAAAAAACATGTTTGAATTGCTTTTATGCTACTTTATTATTATAAATACCGGCTTTAATTTTGCGTAAAGCTAGACTAGAAATGTTAGAGTAAATTTTAGAACAAGAACAAACATTTTATCACAATTAGAACAGAAGATATAATAGTCTGAAATAGTGTAAAATTTACGTTTTTTTTTTTACATTTTGTTATGGTTTGTTTCTAATTCAATTTACACTAAAACGGTCACAATCAACATGCATAACAAATTACAGAAATCAAAAGTAGAAAACCTGCAGAAAATGGATATCAAAGTTTTGTTTTGGTTTCATGCGTCAAACATTAATTATTGAAAGTTTAAATTGCAAGTCCACATTTATTACCTTAAAATAACACACCCAATTGTCCCCAAAACATGTTTGAATTGCTTTTATGCTACTTTATTATTATAAATACCGGCTTCAATTTTGCGTAAAGCTAGACTAGAAATGTTAGAGTAAATTTTAGAACAAGAACAAACATTTTATCACAATTAGAACAGAAGATATAATAGTCTGAAATAGTGTAAAATTTACGGGGTTATTTTTTTACATTTTGTTATGGTTTGTTTCTAATTCAATTTACACTAAAACGGTCACAATCAACATGCATAACAAATTACAGAAATCAAAAGTAGAAAACCTGCAGAAAATGGATATCAAAGTTTTGTTTTGGTTTCATGCGTCAAACATTAATTATTGAAAGTTTAAATTGCATGTCCACATTTATAACCTTAAAATAACACACCCAATTGTCCCCAGAACATGAGAGCTAACAATTATCTCAATCATACATCATGAGTTCTGATCCAGTCTGCGCAATGTTTTTCTAATATGTGCTGTTTATGAATTGTCTTACTAGGGAATAGCTTTCTGAACAAAGACACATAAGTCTCTATCGATGCTGTTATTGATTCTTTACTAATTGGTTTACTGTGTGATATTTTGTTGTGTACTTTCTCAAATGCTTCTTTCAGTGAGTTGAATTGTTCTTGGGCAATAAAAGCTATGTTAGTTATATCTTGTTTGTCTGTAATTTTTAGTGTTTGTGTAATGATTGCTCTTGTAAGATCTTTATAAACTTTTTGTGTGAGATATCTGTGGCAGTGATTCCCTATAAATGCTCTGCTATTATAAGCCTGTTGTATGATTTTGTGTTTGGCTAGTACCTTGTCCATGTGTGAGCAAACATGACCAGACCTAGTACACAGATCTTGAAACTGAAGTTTGGCCAGCGCATCTTGTGCATTTTCAAGTCTAACTTTAAAATTATCTGTCTCCTCCTTATCCTCACAAAGTTCAATACCTACCTGAAAAATTCAATTTTAGCTCCTAATTCTTCTGCCTATTTCCAGTTCCTACTAAATCTCTTCAAGTTCTTAAAAGTACTAATGTTTGCATGTATCCCTTGCGAATTCTCAAATATCTTTGCGTCTATTGTATCAGCTACCTGTTCTAGAAGTCTGTGGTGTTTCAAAACAATGCCTAATAAAATATGAAGGTAAGGAGGAGCTACATTTTCAATTTCAATCTCTAACATTGGTTTGTGTAAACAATTATGGTAATGTGCCACTTGCCTTTTATTCCCTTTCCCATATTTCATATATCTATTGTAATCTCTTATCAACATGGCCAAACTTCTTGGTTTGCAAGTTTTATGCTCTCTGGATGTCTTTGATGAAAATGTTTGGTTTGTCTGGAGCTCAAGGAATATACCCATGTCTGTGGTGTCTCCAGCAAAACAAGGAAATAATTCCCGAATAAGAAAACAACAACTTGTTTACCATCCCACTCTAAATATTTTAGTGACTCTATCTGAGCTTTCATGCCATTCATAAATATTTCTAAATTATCATATGTATCTCTGACTCTAGCCATTGATAAAAGGATGGTATTAGATTTAGAATTTGGTTTCTCTAAATTTACTACCTGCATTGTAACTTTGAATGAAAGAAGATATACAAACAGTTACTTAGAATTCGCTGGCAGCCGTCGTGTGCACAGGATTGTCTACCAAAGAACACCAATGGAACAGTCCTTATCTCACACACAATTAAAAAAAAAATTCATATTATAAATAGAAGATTAACAAGACTTGAAAGATAGATCAAATTATGTGGAAGTAATCTATCTATAGCTTTACATGTTTTCTGACGCTTATATACGTAGCTAAATATCATTATAAATGAATGAAAATGCAAAAACAGATGGTGCTTTACAAAAAGTTATTTTTTTACTACCTTATTTAAGATTTGTGGGTATCAGGAATGCGTTTAAAGGGATTTAAATGCTATAAAATCTGGTGACAATATGCTTGTTCTTGTAATGCCACACTCACAAAACTGACTACCACACATTCTCAAGATATGAAACCAAAAAAAAAAAGTATGTGGAAATAATCTTTAGCTTCCCTTCGAGAAGTCTTTATAATTATAAACTCAAACGAATGGGCCGATTTTTAGATATTAAATTAATAAAAAGATTACTTATTTTATGAATTTCCTTAAATGATGACGCTGTTTTCAAAAGTCTGTAACTCCGTCAAAACTAATTTCAAACAAATAAAAATGCAATCAAAAATAGAACACAGAACAAAGTTATAGTACACAAAAGAATTTTAGCGCTGTGTTTATCCAGAACGAGTGTGTAATGATTTATATTTTACTGATTTTACTCACACATCAGCTGATTTTCCCCGCCAAAAACTTAAATAGTCTTTTACGGTGCACACAAAATTTTATACCCGGTATCAGAATTCCGGTCACCGAAACTAAAAGAGCGCTCTGGTATAGGGCACAAACAGCCGTGATGTATGCTGCTATTTCTCGTGTTTAAAATTTTCATTGTACGAGGGAAGGTCAAAAAGTAATGCCTCCTATTTTATATGTATGTAAATACTGCATCGGTGTGCGATTTGTAAATTTAGCAGGATTCCTCAAACACTCTTCTGCACTGTATAGCATTACCAACCTGTTTCAGTAACATTTGGCACCAGTGTAACAGTTTTAAAATGGTTGCCAAAGACGTTCGGTTAAAACAACGTTATGTCAGAGTATTCCTCAATGCTGAAGGCGAGACCCCAATTCGCATCCACGAACGTTTGAAGAATGTTTATGTAGATTCAACAGTGGATGTTAGCACTGTCCGACGTTGGGCACATCGCTGTGACGAAGCTGAAGTAGAATCCAAGAGGCAGTCAATGGAATGGCATCACACAACATCGCCGACAAGAAAGAAGTTCAAAAGTTCACCATCTGTAGGGAAAGTTATGGCCTCCGTGTTTTGGGATGAAAAGGGTGTGATTCTTCTCGACTTCTTGGAACAGGGAAACACGGTGAATGCAGACCGTTACATTGAAACTTTGAAGAAGCTTAGAGGTCGTCTTCGGCGACTTTACCCATTAAAAGATCAGAGAACTGCACTACTGTTGCACGATAATGCCACGCCACACACCGCTAAACGCACCATTGATGCGATTGCAGAATTTGGCTGGACATTATTACCACATCCCCCTTACAGTCCCGATCTTGCACCTTCTGACTTCCATCTGTTTGGACCACTGAAAGAAGATCTTCGCGGACATGACTTTGAGGACACCGAGACCCTAAAACGCGCCGTACGCCAGTGTTTTAGGAAAAAGGACACAAATTTTTACCGTGCGGTGATACATGCCCTTGTGAGAAGATGGACAAAAACTGTAACAAATAACGGAGACTACATTGAGAAATAAATTTTTGAAGTTCAGACTTGGGGCTACATTTCAATGTGAATTTTATCTGTTTTCTTGCCTATTGAATGAAATTAAAAATTACGAGGCATTACTTTTTGACCGTCCCTCGTAACTTCCCTTTAATTTGCTCATTGCACTTGTGCTGTGTTCGGCTGCAGCTCCAGTTAAAAAATTCAAACCAATCGTAGTTCGCCTCTAGCTGTGTGTATGACAAGCATTCGCTTATAAGAGGTCAAAGTCACTTGAGCTGTAATCGTTTGCAGCGCTTTCCCCAATACGGTGTTGGATAATTTTTTTTTTTTTTTTTTTTTGGGTATTTAACCCTTCCGGTGTAACCTCAATTTTTTAGGTCTGTCCGGATTATGTATTATAATGTAGTAGAGACAGTATGCAGTCCTTTTTTTTTACAGGGGGTGCTGCAGCTCAACAGCTCATTAAAGAAAGCCGCCACTGATGTTAGCTAAAGCAGTGTAGAATCAAAATTGAAGAATCTGTCATGAGCCCCTTGGGCTAGAACATCTTTATTTCCATTGTCAATCTTGCAGTGTTTAGAACCACATAGAGATGTTACCTTTTACTTTAGTTTTTTGTTGGCTTGACAACTCTTATACCGTTGTTGTTTTTGTTTTGAAACGGTGATAGGTGGAGAGCGGGCACTTAACAGCTGACCATTATTGCCTCTTCTCGTTCCATCTTGGTCTACTCTGTTCAACCTGAAAATTGGTTATAATTGGGGTATTTAGTGTTATTTTATTTACAAATTTTGTATTAAGTTTAAATGACTTGTCTTTTGCAGTTGCTGGTTTTAATTTATATTAGTATGTGTCATTTTATTTTAGTTTTTTGTATTGTATATAGATAGCTATTGTCCTTTGCACTTGGTTTTAATTTGTATTAATGTTTTTTTTTTTTAATTTTTAATCTCTTTGCCTTTCCTTGTCCTGTGAGTAGTTAATGGGTTTGCTAATTTTCTGGTTTTATTTTTTTTTATGATTTGTTAGTTTTTGTTCCATAATTTCTATTTGGTTGAATGTCTTTTCTGAAGTACTAACCTTATATGTTTTCCTTTGTTTTATGTATATATCTTTTAAGTATTGATTGGGCAGCTCCTGGGGGCATCTATACTTAAAACCTTATCACCTGTCATGCCTATATTGTGACTTCTGTAGTACGTTTTTAATTCTAGCCTCTGTTGTTCGTACTTTTTACAGTGGATCAGGTAGTGGTCTATGTCATTCTCTTCCTGACATTCTTGGCAGTGAGGTTCCTCTATCATAAAGTATGCTGCACCGAGACGGAGACGCCACAGTTTTCTTTTCGGTGGTATCTTTAATTCTTCTCTGACCTGGCACGTCCTTGTTGGTTCTTTCAGCAGTTTGAACGCATGTCTGCCTTTTCTCTTGTTCTTCCATGTTGTCTTCCATTCCTCGTTTATAGTTATCTTCACTTGGCTCTTGATCTCCGACCTTCCCAGTCCTGCTCTTATTTTGTTTTTACTCATTCTTCCATTCTTGGCGTTCTGGTCTGCCAACTCTTATACCGCAGTCACAGCGAAACTCTTATACCGCAGTCACAGCGACGGAAGGCAAGGGGAATCCACCACAACTATCGCATCATCCCAAAAAAACAACCATAGTGAAAGTAGTCATATTATTATAATATCGCCACACAGCAGCATTTTCCCTCTCAGATCTGCTCACTTCATTAATTCCTGTATACATATTTATACATGAACAACTGTTACGCACACAGCAGCTGTACGTGAGCGTCTGTCTGTATAACCCCACTAACTGTAGTTCACGTTTTTTCCCGCAGTATGTCTCGGGAGCAGCATTCTATACAATGAAAAGTATTTTATGTAACAACTCTTTGTCAATGGAAGTAAGAAAGAGCGTTCTTCATTGTTATATAGAACCAGTTGTGACATAGGTCAGTGAGTCATAGACAATTAGTAAACAAGTAGAAAAATCACTAGAGGCCACAGTGATGTGGTTTTACAGAAGAATGTTAAAAATACCTTGGACAGCTAAAAAAAAAAAAAAATAATGAGGATGTACTGAAAGAGGCCAACGCGTAAAGAAAGCTTATTTCTCATGTTGGAAAGAAGCAATCCACTTTTTTTTTTTGGGGGGGGGGGGGGGGGGGGGGGCAGGGGGGGGGGGGGGGGGGGGGGGGGGGGGGGGGGGGGGGGGGGTGGGGGGTGGGGGGGGGGGGGGGGGGGGGGGGGGGGGGGGGGCGGGGGCATGTTTAAAGAAGCTGTAGTATATGGTGACAGAATTTGATATCATGGCATGGAAGAAAATCAACAACATAATTGATCATGACTATTTGTCGTATATTGTTAGATAGCTTAGAAAATAGTTATGGTCCCGTCTGAGCAGAGGTGATAGTGATAAATAGGTGAGAATAAAGGTGTAGAAATAGATTTCACGAGTGAGTAGTAAAGGAGAAAAAGTTGTCTCTGAACTGAATAGTTTCTCTAGTCCAGCCTATCTATACGACTATATTGTAGTGAAGACACTCTTCCAACCCCTTATCTCTATAAAGATAAGTTTAACTAGACACATCCACACACAATTATGTGACAACAAGATACACAAAACGTGAAAAACTATGGTTGATTGGGTATGGGTCTGACCAACACACACATGTAAGTTCCTTTTTGTTGTTTATTATCATTAAACTTTTTACAACATCAAACATATAACGAAATCAAATAAATCAAGTTTAAAGATATTTGAAAATAACCGAATAAGTGCCCTCCCCTTGTTGAGAAAGGATCCAAAAAGAAGTTAATAACCCAAAGGTCAAAGATAAACACTACGTTACAGAATAGACTGTGAAGAACAAGTCCCCCACTAAATTTCTACTCAGTAAAGTACTCAGTTTAGCGAAATAAAGAAAGAAGTTAGTACAATGATTGTAACAAAAGAAAATATTCTCTCTCTCTATCTCAATTCTAATATCAACTGCGAAAAAATAAATGGAGTATTATTAATCGACCTTTACAAAGCATTTGACACAATTGACCACTCGTTGCTGATACAAAAGCTTGCGGTGTACAAATTTCATTCACAAGTGATCACATTAATAAAATCATTCCTTGAAAACAGAACACAACGAGTCTTATACAATAATGTGCTCTCTAAATCATACACCACTACAATGGGTGTCCCGCAGGGCTCGATACTAGGACCCTTTCTCTTCAGCATCTTCATCAATGACCTGCCCTTGTCATTGCCACATGACGATTGTCTTATGTTTGCTGATGATACCACAGTAACAGTAGCTGGCACAGACATTAACACTGTTTAGTCTCTTTTACAGCATCACCTGGACATTGTACAAGATTGGTGCACTATTAATAGTATGTCCATTAATAAAAACAAAACTCAATCTTTGATTATCTCAACCCGCCAAAAGATTCTGCACTGTCAACCAAATACGTTATCTTTATCTCTAGACGGAGAACGTAGTAAGCAAGTTACGGACCACAGCCTGTTGGGTGTGGTCATCGACCAGTCTCTAAGCTGGAAGTCACATGTCTATTTCATCGCAAACAAGATCTCACAAAAATTGTTTCAACTCTCAAAAATCAAACATTTTTTATGTTCGCACTCTAGACTTATATTCTATTATGCACATATTAAAAGTCACCTTTCTTATTTATTGCTCAAATATCTGGAGTCGCTGTGGCTTGTCGTTATTGAAACGCCTAGAATCCCTACATAAAAGGGCGCTACGACTTGTTTGCCTGAATGATAACATTCCCAGTGCTCAGCTATTTTCACAGCTGAATGTTCTTCCTCTTAAAAAAATTCTTCTTCTTCCAAGATCTCCTATTTGTGCATCAAATTTTACACGGCAGAACGCCTTCATACTTACAAATGTTCTTTCGCTATAAGTACTGCTCATATTTTATACGTGGCGACCTACTTTTGGACCTTGCAAAACCTCGAACTGACCTCTTCCGAAGTTGTTTTAGTTATGCAGGTGGTTTAGCATGGAATTCCCTACCCAAGTCTGTCAAAACTGATAATTACACCACATTCAAAAGACATCTGCATTCACATGTCATGAAATCTTGTACACACATTTAACGACAATTCTGTTTCAGTTATTTCAACGTTTCCACGAGCATTTAACTATCATTGTAATATTTTCATTTTAAATTGAATTGTTTTATATTAAGTAGCTTTATTGCTTGACCTCTCTCTCTCTCTCTCTCTCTCTCTCTCTCTCTTCTCTCTCTCCCCCTCTCTCTATGTGCGTGAATGACTATGAGTAAATGTACTTGTGTGTGCTAAATTTCTGATTGTGATGATAATATTAATTGATCCTGTCTGAAGTTGTTAATATTTTAATTTTTAACACACTGAAAATTGTATTGCAGGGCAGAAATGTAAAAAGGCAATTATGCCTATTTCTTTACCCTTGATGAAATAAAGATTTCGTTCGTTCGTTCGTTCACTCTGTCATATGTGGCCACAAACACTTTTGCTTACCTAATCCGGGTGTTGGTATCCCTTGAAAAAAACTACAATAGTCTGAACCTATACCGTCAGGTGGGTTGCCCAAATATGGCCCCCAGTCCAGCCTTTATATCGAATAATAATTAAAAGGTGGACGCCAAATTTGGTGGTTTAATTATCCTGGATGAATTCTGTGTCACCGCAAATAGTTACTGAAGCAAGACGTTCTCGGGACGTTCACAGTTGCAAAAGGAGAAAAGTAATTCCTGTATTGTCAAGCATCTGGTTGCTAAGTCAAATGCTACAATATGTAAAAACTGATAATAATGGTAAATCCTATCGGCTGGCTCTTATGGTGAGTACCGATTTTGAAACAGCGTAGTTTTCTGGATCACTCCGTTGCTACGGCTGTCAAACGTCAGGAATATATGTTCTTTCGTATGCCTAGTCTTCTTCTTCTTCTTTGATCCTTAGCCGCCGACCGTCAAAGCAGTCAGTGGCCATCACGCCTAGTGGTGTCTTGTAGGGCAACAACAAATTGATTCCACTTTGCTCGGTCGGTGGCTATCCTTCGTACAGTGCCCTAACTCTGGTTCATTCTTTGCATCTCAGCCTCCACAGTCCTCCGCCAGGTTGTTTTTGGTCGGCCTCTCTTTCGTTTTCCTTCAGGGGTCCAAAGCATAGCTGTTCTTGTGATGGCATCGGGGTCTCTTCTGAGGACATGACCAACCCAGCTCCAGCGTCTGCCAGCTATGATGGTGTGCATGTCCTCTTGCTTGCTACGAGTAAGCAGATCTTGGTTAGTGATGGTATTTGGCCAAAAGATTCGGATAATTTTTCTTAGGCATGTTGTGTGAAAAGAGGACAATTTCGACATTTCCTTCTCTGTAACTCTCCAGCATTCCGCACCATAGAGAAGCACAGAAAGCACACAGCTTTGATATAATCTTAATTTTGTACTTGTGCTGTATTGGGAGGACTTCCAGATGTTGTTTAGGCTAAAGAAGGCTGTTCTTGCCTTATTCATTCTGATGTTGATGTCTTTGCCTGCCCCGTCGTCTGGTGTTACTATGCTTCCTAGGTATGTGAAGGTATCTGTCTGTACCAATTGCTGATTCCTTACTGATATGGGCTCAGGGTTGCTCACATTGAGCGTCATGACCTCAGACTTCTTTAAATTGATATTCAAGCCCACCTGCTGGCTAAACTTATTAAGTCTATCCGTTTTTTCCTGGATGTGTTGATGTGAATGTGCTAGTAGTGCAATGTCATCTGCATATTCCAGATCTTCCAATGTAGAAAATGTTGTCCATCTTATTCCCCTTGGATTGCCCTCTGTTGTCTGGCGCATCACCCAGTCTATGACTGTTAAAAATAGAGTGGTTGATAAGGGGCATCCCTGTCGTACTCCTGTCTTCACCTCAAAGGTTAGGTTGCTCTGCCCAACACTACACGTAAAGTTGGCATAGAGGCTTTTTATGATTGACACTATGCAGCTTGGAATTCCATAAGCCCTCAGTATTTTCCATAAACTGTCCTTATGTATACTGTCAAAAGACTTTTGTGGTGAAGTGGGATGTTATAAATATTTATAGGGGACTTAGTGTACTGACTGAGATCAGCTGTGAAGGTATCTATATCTATTAAGAGTAGTGTATTATAGATAACCTTACTTGCTACCACATATCTATATATCTCAGTCAGAATTATTCTGGAATAGTGTGATGACTACGTTATGTGTCTAGGTATGTGTATGATGAAGTGTAAGTCACAACAACAGACAGATAAACAATTTAATTTAATCCACTACTCTTAACAACACTGTGACACTCACATACATATAACACTCTATGAGAATATCTTAAAGAAGTCACTCGTAACTTTTCAAATAACAATATGTATTCATTACTGGCATGAATGAATATGTGTCCTGATTCAACTACAAGGGAACCAGGAATCACAATCAATTTAAATTACAAGTTATGTACAGAATGTATTTAATATGAATATTGTAGTGACATATATTATTACAAATATTCTATGTGTGTCAGTTGTGTAGTAGTAAAATGAGGTAATACTGGTTTTGTTTTGTTCAAGCTCTGTTGGTATTTGTCATCATGACTTCAATAGTTTGTCTTTAGGGACTAGTATTGGAGATGTTCTCAGTTCCTGATATTAAGACAATTAAATTCCCCTCTGAATGTTATTTTTATAAAGTCATTTCAAGATGAGGGGACATAATGTTGAGCTCAGCTGGCCAAGTTAGCTTATCTGGCGTGATGGCGGCAGGAAAGGACTCCTCTGCTCGAATTCTCCTCTGGGCTCTGGAGACACCTCACTGATAGCTAAAAGGACCAAGGAGTATGCTGTCCGACACTGGATTCAGCAAAGCTCTGACCAGGTGCTGCTCAGTACCATCAAGACCACTGTCCCTGAAATCAAGAAGGATGTACCTTCTACTTCATAACTAACTTATACTCTCTTTTACACTGATCACAATACAGCACAAACATTGAGTTCAGAGCGTTAGGCCAACTATCAGCTTCATTCTGAAGTACTTTATACCAGCATTAACCTCCTTAATGGTTACTACGCCTCTGCAATTCCAGCATTATTTCTTTCTAGTCAATCATCTAGGTGTCAGTGTACTATTTGGCCATTCCATGCCGTTTTACTTCCCTCCGACACCCTCTGTTCAGGCTGGAGCATTATAGGCTTTATCTCTTGTTTGCCACTGAACTACACATATATATACAGGCATAAATTAACAATTTACATTCAATTTTCATTAAAAGATACTGAATGGTTCAAGCTTACCACAATTTCATGGAAATAAACACAGATACGTTGATTAGCAATGAATTCTGGCACATTTACTGGCACAAATTCCCATCTGCTTATGTTCCAGGCTTTTATTTTAGCAAAATTGTGAGCTGGCTTCAAAAGCACTGATGCTTTATCAAGCTTATTTAAACAAGTGGTTTCGAACTAACGCTCCCAAGTGATTATATCCAGCCGAGTCTAGCCAATGAGGCCCCCGTTTCGACATGTGTTTTGGATAAAAATGTTACCTTTTCCCCGTTTCCCCTAAAACAACGAAAGCTTAGTATTTATAGTCCGACCAAAATCGTGGTTAGGCTTTCATTTGTTGCGCTCCAATCAAATTGGGGAGTTTAACATGGTAGGCTATTTATGTAACGTAAGGTTTTTTCAAACACGTTATAAAAAAAAAGTGTATTAGCAGAAATGATTTTATGCTGTCAGGCACCCCCAATAGTTGATTGTGGATATAATTTATTAATTCCTGGACTATTTGCGTAACGTTTTACATATTATTTGTCAGCAAGCCCTAAGGAACCCAAATATACCAATTTGAAAGAGCTACGTGGCTGCGTTCAAAATATGTATTTTCTACCTCCTGTTTCGAAGATGTGCTGTCTGGGTACTGTTATGTTTTCAACCGTAAACCCATCTAATGTTGTCTTTTCTAATAAGAGTTTTTTATGATTTATAAACCTAACTCTGGGAAAGGGTAGTGTATTTTATCACTGTCCGTCTGAAAAAAAATTAGTGCATGTAGCCTTACACGCGTGATGGCAGCATTTGTGTATCGCGCGACGCGTGTTGCATGCGTTCCCGATTTTATTCGCCCCTCTCTCTCTCTCTATATTTGAGTCCATCTGTTCGTTCGTTTTGGTAACGTAATATAATTAATGTTAGGATTAATTTAGGTCATTACGCAGGGCCTCTCAATGTTTTTCTTAGAAATGCAGCACACGTTTCATTGAAGAAAGCGGGTAATAATACAGTAAGCTTTTACTATCAACGTGAAAGCGTTACAATTTGCAGACGAAGCATAAACAAGGGGGATTTCGAGTACAGTCATTGTGACAGCACTGTTCTTTACCATTCTTCTTCCTTTATTTATTATATGTATTTATTAGGCTTTATATTTACTTGATAATTTATATATGTGGATTAGAATATTCCACGACACCTCCCCTCTTAAAACAGACATTATATGTCAGTCCTTTATTCTATATACACATAGAGAAATTCATTATTATTTCTGGGGTTTACGGTGATTCTCATCACACGGATGGCGGCTTAAAAAATCCGCTCCCAAATTGGTTTTTCCAGATATATACTCAATGCTAAAATTATATGGAGCCAAAAGTAAAGACCATCGGAGTAACCTGGAGTTCTCATGCTTAGCCTGTGCTAGAAACGATAAAGGTTTGTGATCTGTTTGCAACTTAAATGCCTTCCCATATAGATAAATATTGAATTTCTTTATTGCCCATATTACTGCAAGACATTCTTTTTCGCTAGTTGAGTAGTTGATTTCAGCTTTATTCAACTTTCTGCTAGCATATGCCACTGGGCTTAATTCCCCATCCAATGCATCTGATTTCTGTAATAGAGTTGCACCTAACCCAATATTACTTGCATCCGTCCTTACTATGAATTCTTGACTTAAGTCAGGTAATTTCAAAATGGGTTTACTTGTGAGCTTTTCCTTCAATTCTTGGTAAGTCATTTCACATTGTGGTGTCCATGTAATGCGATCTGGTTGTCCTTTACGTGTCAATTCAGTTAACGGTGCACATATGGAATTAAAGTTTTTGATATACTTCTGGTAGAAACCACATAATGAGACAAAGGATCTCACGTCCTTCTTGGTTTGTGGTCTCGGGGCTTTCTGTAGTTTCTCTAAATTCTTTGGGTCAGGGGTCATGTTTCCCTGATAAACTGTGTGTCCCAAAAATTCCAATTCTTTACATCCAACGCAACATTTTGTTGGTCGGGCTGTTAAATTTGCCTCCCTAAGTCGATCAAACAGCATGTTCAGAGAGTCAATGTGTTCCTCAAATGTTTCTGTTGCTATAAGGATATCATCCATAAAATTTGTTATACAGGGATCATTCAGAGGATCCAATAATTTTCTCATCATTCTAGAGAAGACACTAGGCGCATTCTTCAATCCAAATGGCAATCTATTAAACTCATAGTGTCCTTCTGAGGTACTAAAAGCTAAGTATGGTCTAACCTCAGGCTTTACTGGAATCTGATAGTATCCTTTACTCAGATCCACTTTTGAGAAATATTTAGCTTTATTTAGTCTGGCAAACAGCTGATTTGTATCCGGCAATGGATCCACCTGTCCTTCTGTAATAGCATTCAGTCTCCTGTAATCTATACAGAGTCTATGTTCTCAGAGGGCTTCCTTAAGAGTACAACACCGGAACTATACGAAGACTCACTGTGCGAAATAATTCCTTCCTTCAACAGATAGTCTATCTCTTCCTTCAAAGCTTTCTCCTTAGCAAACGGAATCGAATATGGTTTCATACAGACAGGTGAGGGGTCTATCAGTTTCATATCATATTCCAATAGGTTTGTATGCCCTGGTCGGTCTGTTAACACCTCTGCATGATTATTTAGAACCTGTTGCACTCTCTCTTTCTGAGTTTTCGTTAAATGTGTACTGATTTTCACCTGTGCTGCTGTCTCACAGGGGTGTAATGGATATTCAAATGATGAAAGTGCTTCCTTTTTCATCTCCATGGCGATGGACAAGGTCAACAAGTGTGTCTCTTCCTGATGTTCTCTTTCCAAATATTTCTTCAGGAGATTCACATGATAGATTTTTCTTTCCCCTTCTTATCTATCTTATAATTTGTTCTAGACACCTTCTCTAGAACTGTATATGGACCCTGCCATCCAATTTGTAACTTATTCTGACTCCCGGGCAAAGAAGCAGTACCTTCTCTCCCACAGCCAAATTTCTGTCTTTCGCCTTCCTGTTATAATAGGCAGCATGTTTCTTCCTGGCTTGTTTCAAATTTTCATTGGCAAGTTTCCAACCAGTTTTTAACCGAGTGGTCAGCTCATTCACATATTGGTATGAAGATGTAATGTTTTCCTCTGCCTTTTCATCAGTCCACGTTCTTAACAAAGCTACATATGGACCTTTAATTGTGTGGACCTATTTGTCCATGCACCGGTATGGTCTCTTCCACTCGAAGCTTTATAGTGATGATTTTTCCTCCCAGAATTATCATTCACAAAACGACCGCTACCAATTTTTCTTTTGGGGCTTTCTCCCCACTTAAAATTCTTGATGAGAGATTTCCTCTCTACATCCTCTTCCTCAGTTTGTTTAAGTCCGATTGAGGGATTTTCGGCTTATCCTGGGGTAAGACATCTGTTTGCACTCTCCGCATAGTGGCCATTGTAAAACAGTTAAGTGAAGCTTGTCCGTGAAAAGGGGCTTCCCATTCCATTTGGTCCACTTTATCAAATCTATTTTTCTTTTTATTATCAGGCCTAATTTTGCCCCGTGGCGTGTCCAGGTCCTGATCCATGTTCCCACTTGTGGGTGTTCCCTCATGTGCTATGCTACACCTTTCTACAAAATTCTCAATGTCCCATCTTGCTTTGGGCCAATAATAATTGTGAGCCACCTTTTGAATGATGGTACCTATCTTCTCATGGTCCCCATCTGGTTTCACATGTAGGCTCCTTATTAAGTCTGCCCTATATCTTTTTGGAAGAACCAGCTGTCCGTGACCCTTGGATCTAGCTCCAGTCTTCCTATACATCAACTTGTTTTTCATGTAAAAATCTCCCTTGCCTGGAGTGGTATGACAAGTTGACAATTTTCTGAAACAAGGCTTGAGTGTTTTATCCCCAGCCTGTGCCTTCCTCATCTCTTCTGGAGTGGTATCTAACATAATATCCTCCTCCTGTCTTGAGGTCGACCTGACCTGAAGGGTTGCCATATACACAGGTTTCCTTCTGCAACGGTCAGTGTCATGATTGTCCATCTTACAATTTTTACACCACCTTTTTCCTTGGTTGAAAGATTTTCTTTCATCATATTTCCTTTCATCGAATTGTGGGAATTTATTTTTATTTTCATACCGTGGCCTATCAAATTGGTGCTTACCTTTATTTGATCCTAAGGATCAAATTTATTAAAGTTCTGTGGTGCCCTAAAGTTGTCCACCTGTTTCTTTTTATTACCTGTTACCTCTGCTTGAGCTGCTTGATACCTTTCAGCAACATTTAGCAACTCACCCAGCCTCTCTGCACCTTGTTCCATGAGAAACTTTCTCACGTCTGGAGCCATGGACTCTCTTAGTTGCTCTATAAGGACCATTTCCTTAAGATCTTGGGTTTTCCCCAGAGAAGTCCATTTCTCCAAGTATGTCTCTATTCGTGCAGAGAACTGGTGATATGTTTCACCTGACAGTAGTTTAGCATTCCTAAATTTTTTCCTATAAAATTCTGCATTCTTTTCATACCTTAACAAAAGAGCCTGCTTTAGCATGTCATAATTTTCCTGATCACCTCTGCTCATTTTTGCAAAAACTTCATAAGCTGCCCCACGAAGTCCCTGAGATAACTTTAAGCTCCACCTTTCTCTCTCTAACCCATACGTGGTAGCTAATAGTTCGTACCTATTTAGGTAGCTCTCTATATCATCGTCCTTCTCAACAAAATGATCTAAATGAAAATTCATAGCTGAGGTTGAGGCTCCTTGAGTAACCGTAGCATCAGAGGCAAAGGGACTGGCACCATTTTCAGGAGCATGGCCTTGAAACTCAAACTCCCTTAGTCGAAACTCATGTTCCCTTTGTAATCTTTTATCTTCTGCTTCCCTTTCTGCAGCTAATTTCCTCCTCTTTCTGCAGCTAATAATTTTGTCTTCTCTTTCTGCCTCCAATTTCTTAGCCTCAGCCTCAATCTGCAACCTCTTAGTCTCAGCCTCAGCTTCAATCTGCAACCTCTTAGTCTCAGCCTCAGCTTCAAACTGTAACTTCTTAATTTCCTTGTCAGCCTCTAACTTTCTTTCGGCTTCAAACCTTCTTTCTTCACGTTCAATAAATTTGTCACATTCCGTCGTGACATAGGCAACCATAACTTGCCCATCTAATCCTAACTCTTTTGAAGTCTGAACCGCAGCAGATCGAAATTTGGCCAGGTCCGCCATTGTCTATTATGTAAATTTATACAATGTCTAACCAACAATTCAATCTCTAATGGACAACACAGGCACCGTGAGCTCAACCTTATTTAATTCCACCCAAGGATACCTTTTAATTCTTATATTCCCTGAAGTGAATTACCCCCAATATTTTTAATAGGGAAAGATTCAAAAATCCCAAGAGCGAGACCCCAATATATGTGGTGAAGTGGGATGTTATAAATATTTATAGGGGACTTAGTGTACTGACTGAGATCAGCTGTGAAGGTATCTATATCTATTAAGAGTAGTGTTTTATAGATAACCNTACTTGCTACCACATATCTATATATTCTCAGTCAGAATTATTCTGGAATAGTGTGATGACTACGTTATGTGTCTAGGGTATGTGTATGATGAAGTGTAAGTCACAACAACAGACAGATAAACAATTTAATTTAATCCACTACTCTTAACAACACTGTGACACTCACATACATATAACACTCTATGAGAATATCTTAAAGAAGTCACTCGTAACTTTTCAAATAACAATATGTATTCATTACTGGCATGAATGAATATGTGTCCTGATTCAACTACAAGGGAACCAGGAATCACAATCAATTTAAATTACAAGTTATGTACAGAATGTATTTAATATGAATATTGTAGTGACATATATTATTACAAATATTCTATGTGTGTCAGTTGTGTAGTAGTAAAATGAGGTAATACTGGTTTTGTTTTGTTCAAGCTCTGTTGGTATTTGTCATCATGACTTCAATAGTTTGTCTTTTGGGACTAGTATTGGAGATGTTCTCAGTTCCTGATATTAAGACAATTAAATTCCCCTCTGAATGTTATTTTTATAAAGTCATTTCAAGATGAGGGGACATAATGTTGAGCTCAGCTGGCCAAGTTAGCTTATCTGGCGTGATGGCGGCAGGAAAGGACTCCTCTGCTCGAATTCTCCTCTGGGCTCTGGAGACACCTCACTGATAGCTAAAAGGACCAAGGAGTATGCTGTCCGACACTGGATTCAGCAAAGCTCTGACCAGGTGCTGCTCAGTACCATCAAGACCACTGTCCCCTGAAATCAAGAAGGATGTACCTTCTACTTCATAACTAACTTATACTCTCTTTTACACTGATCACAATACAGCACAAACATTGAGTTCAGAGCGTTAGGCCAACTATCAGCTTCATTCTGAAGTACTTTATACCAGCATTAACCTCCTTAATGGTTACTACGCCTCTGCAATTCCAGCATTATTTCTTTCTAGTCAATCATCTAGGTGTCAGTGTACTATTTGGCCATTCCATGCCGTTTTACTTCCCTCCGACACCCTCTGTTCAGGCTGGAGCATTATAGGCTTTATCTCTTGTTTGCCACTGAACTACACATATATATACAGGCATAAATTAACAATTTACATTCAATTTTCATTAAAAGATACTGAATGGTTCAAGCTTACCACAATTTCATGGAAATAAACACAGATACGTTGATTAGCAATGAATTCTGGCACAATTACTGGCACAAATTTCCATCTGCTTATGTTCCAGGCTTTTATTTTAGCAAAATTGTGAGCTGGCTTCAACGCACTGATGCTTTATCAAGCTTATTTAAACAAGTGGTTTCGAACTAACGCTCCCAAGTGATTATATCCAGCGAGTCTAGCCAATGAGGCCCCGTTTCGACAAGTGTTTGAAAAAATGTTACCTTTCCCCGTTTCCCCTAACAACGAAAGATAGTATTTATAGTCCGACCAATCGTGGTTAGGCTTTCATTTGTTGCGCTCCAATCAATTGGGAGTTTACATGGTAGGCTATTTATGTAACGTAAGGTTTTTTCAAACACGTTATATAAAAAAAATTTTATGAGCAGAAATGATTCCATGCTGTCAGGCATCCTCACTATTTTATTTTGGGTATAATTTATTAATTCCTGGACTATTTGCGTAACGTTTTACATATTATTTGTCAGCAAGCCCTAAGGAACCCAAATATACCAATTTTGAAAGAGCTACGTGGCTGCGTTCAAAATATGTATTTTCTACCTCCTGTTTCGAAGATGTGCTGTCTGGGTACTGTTATGTTTTCAACCGTAAACCCATCTAATGTTGTCTTTCCTAATAAGAGTTTTTTATGATTTATAAACCTAACTCTGGGAAAGGGTAGTGTATTTTATCACTGTCCGTCTGGAAAAAAATTAGTGCATGTAGACTTACACGCGTGATGGCAGCATTTGTGTATCGCGCGACGCGTGTTGCATGCGTTCCCGGTTTTATTCGCCCCTCTCTCTCTCTCTATATTTGAGTCCATCTGTTCGTTCGTTTTGGTAACGTAATATAATTAATGTTAGGATTAATTTAGGTCATTACGCAGGGCCTCTCAATGTTTTTCTTAGAAATGCAGCACACGTTTCATTGTAGTACAGTCATTGTGACAGCACTGTTCTTTACCATTCTTCTTCCTTTATTTATTATATGTATTTATTAGGCTTTATATTTACTTGATAATTTATATATGTGGATTAGAATATTCCACGACAACTTTTCAAAATCAACGAAATTAATGTACAGCTGTCTTTGATATTCTGAGCACTGCTTTATAATGTTCTTGAGAGTGAATATATGATCTACACATCTTCTGTTCTTTCTAAATCCTGCTTGTTCTTTCCTCAGTTTGTGGTCTACTGCTTTTGAAATTCTCTGTATAATTATCCTGCCTAGTATTTTTTCTGGGAACTGAGAGAAGAGTGATTCCTCTCCAATTATTACAGTCTGCAAGATCTCCCTTCTTGGGAAATTTGACAATTATTCCTTTGTTCCACTCCGTTGGTGCTGTCCCTGTTTTCCAGACTTGTGCAAATAGTGGTTCTAATAGTTCTGCTGCTAGCTCAGGGTCTGTCTTAAATAGCTCTGCATTTAAGTTATCATGGCCCGGAGCTTTGCCGTTCTTTAACCCTTTGATTGCTGTGATGATTTCTTTTCTTTTCGTGGAATGTCTGTATTAAACAATCTAGATCATTTTCAGCCTCAGGAACAATTCAATTGTGTCTCTGGTGGTTCCTTGTTCAGAGTTTTCTGAAATGCTCTGCCCATCTTGGTTCCTGCCCCCCTGCTGTCGTGATGAGATTTCCTTGCTTATCTCTTACTAATGTAATATTGTTTGCACCTCGTTTTCCGCTGATGATTTTAGTTATTTTGTATACTGTGCTTTGTTCATTTCTCAGTGCTGCCTCTTCTGCCTGTTTTGCAAGATCGTCTAGGAAATTCCTTTTGTTGGCTCGGGTTTGGCGTTTAATTTCCCTGTCCAGTTGACTGTACTGTTCGCTATATAGTTGCTTTAACCTGGGGGACTTCGCTTCTGTTTTCTTTCTTTTCATTTCCTTTCTCATCTTTATGGTGTTTAATGTTTCTGGTGTTATCCAGTCTTGCTTCTTTCTTTCCTGGAATCCCAAGCATGATTTGCTGCTTTCCTTATATATTCTTAAAATGATGTTGAATTTCTGGTCTATATCATCAGTCAATGTCTTTTCCTGACTTTCGGCAAATTGATATTGCTTCTTTATATCAGCCGCAAAAGCTTTTCTCATAAGGAGGTCCTTCAATTTGCTGATGTCAAACCTTTTCTGTGTAGTTACAGTTGGTCCAGCCCTTCTTAGTTTCACTTTCAGTTTTGCTACTACTAAATGGTGATCACTTCCCACATCTGCACCTCTTCTACCTTCACATCTTGTAATGCATGTCTCCATCTACCGTTAACCATGATGTGGTCTATCTGGTTTCTGTCCCGACCATTTGGTGATTCCCATGTTAATTTGTGAATTTCTTTATGTGGGAAAAGTGTTCCTCCAATGACCAGGTTGTTAATGCTACAGAAACTTATTAGCTTATCCCCATTTTCGTTTGCTGTTCCGCTGCCGCATTTCCCCATTGTTCGTTCATTATATGTATTGTGTTTACCAACTTTCGCATTGAGGTCTCCCATTACTATAACAAGATCATATCTAGGTGTGTCTTCCATTTCTTTCTGCAGTTGTTGATAGAATCCATCCTTGACCTCCTCATCGCTATCATTCGTTGGTGCGTAGCATTGTATTATTGTAGTGTTGGTGAATCTCCCTCTCAATCTTAATCTTATCAGTCTGTTGTTGATGGGTTTCCATTCCAGTAATGTCCTTTCTATCCCTTTCTGTAGAATAATGGCTACGCCTTCACTGTGCTGTCCATCCTCTCTTCCAGAGTAAAGTACTGTTTCTCCTGTTGCTGTTTTATACTTTTCCTGGCCCCTGTCCATCTGCTCTCGCTTATCCCTAGGAAGTAGGCCTAGTGGGCTGGAAAAATGGAATAAAGTAATTCTGGGTATGGTACCGTCCAGTTTTACGATTAATCTTACTTTTTCTATCTCTCATCTGTATGAAGAGAAGGACCGATGTTGTAATAGAATATACAAACACACACATGTAATTAATAAGTCTAAGAATGTTAATATAATCTATAACACATTGAACTAACTCAGGCTGTTTTAGTTTTGAAGTTTTAACAATTTTTTCTTAAATTTATTTGTTCTGAACCAATGTTTTATTTTGGTCAGAACATATGAAAAGTTATGAAGTTATAAATTGAATGCATAAAGATATGGCATAATAAAATGAAATTTGTGTACATAAGTAGTTTATAAGACTGGTTAATAGTAATAATATTTAACTGTCTCTGGGAGAACTATTTCTGGATATGCTGTTGGGGTGGTGTCATCACTCCCACTCTGTGTTTACTATAAGCTTTGTCCATTAATTTATAGACTGTAGAAATGTTATGTTTCACAAGAATTCAGTCAATTTTTTATAGGGGAAATATTTGTGGTGGTTTTGTAAAATGGTGAATCTTCAGCAGGCCACGTAGTCACTCATCTTGTCTGACTATCCGATGCTGGATTTCCGTGGCCCACTCCTCTCTGTAGCTGGTATACGATGCTAGACTGCACCGACACAAACGTTAGGCGGCACACACATCTGCCTGTATATTCTTGATAAAGTATGTAGCACTACCTCTAGTGCCACAACAGAAACTCACAATTCTGAAACAAAAGTTGTGCGGTGTGTCAGTAATCTACCTACTGCACCACTCTTACACACAGCACAACACAACGACACTACACAGAATGGGTCAGATCTCTCTGACCAACACAGCACATCTTACCCAGTTGTTCTCATATAGTATCAGTTCCCCAAGACTGCATTGCATCTGAGATATGTTCAATAGTTTTCTCTTTCCTTCAATAAGATAGGTAATATGTTCCCACTGATCTCAATACTAGATCCGCCTTCCATAGTCTTCATTAGGCGTCCGTATATTTTTTGTTTGTCTCTAGACCCTGAACTTGGGCTGGGGACCTAGAGCGAACACTTACTTGTCGTAATCTTTTTATATGATATGGCAGTATCAATCACTCAAAATATTTAAAATATACAAGATAAATGCTTTCATTCTTACCAGAATTCAAAATTAAGAACACAGTTAAGGCTAGCAAAACTCAGCTGAGCTGCTGGCTCTATTAGGGCGTCCCACTAAATGTATAGAATATCTTCTGGGAGAAACACCACTGGAATTTACTACTGTGTCTTCTGGACAGACTTATGTCAAATGGCAAAAAATGCGCGTCTCCACCCCGCTAATATGATTACATTGGTCCAATCACAGACTTCCCCTCTAACTTTTCAAATCTACAACCAAAAGTCAAATTTCAGTCAGATCTCAGTCAAGTATGTATTATTGTCTGTTGGTCCGTCTGTCTCTACTTGGTTTTTCACAAAAACACACTTGTTTCTTGGACCAATTATACGCAAAACCCCTACACAAACCTGCCTCTAAGTTATTTTTAGCCACAATTCTCCACCTTTCCCCTCTCGTACATTACAGCTAGATTTTGCAATTCTGTGCCTCAAGGACGAAGATTTGAAGCTTTTTGTGAAAGTTTGCACAACAGTACTGTCGCTGGTCTGATGTGAACAATACAGTCTTTTGTCAATATCTTCCATGTTATCTGTGTAGTGGTATTGATGGTATTGTATGCTCAGATTACGAAGAATTAGACACAGAAGTGCTAGCAAAACTCAGCTGAGCTGCTGGCTATAGGATGGCGTCCCTAAATTTACTTCACTTGCTTTCATATGGGAAAACACCACACTTTAAAATCTGTGTCTAACACTGAACAATTATTGAAGAATGACCCCAAATGCGCTCTGAGCGCTAATGATATGCTTGTCTGTGGCCAATCACTGCCTAGTTGTACTTTAAATTTCAAATTTCTACACTAAAGTCATTTCAGTCATGCTTCAGTCAAGTATGGATGGTTATCTGTTAGTCTGTCCGTCTCTACTTGTGTTTCTAAAAAAAATGTGCTTGATTTTTGAAGCAACCTTTCTCTCCCCTTAAAATTTTGTCGTAAAAAGTTATATTTAGACACAGCTACCGCTCAAAAACCCTCCCCTCCATAATAAGTAACTTTGAACACTTGCGTCCCCAAGGTCGTGTTTTGGGTGCAAATAACGACACTTTTTATTCAAGGCAGTCTGTCGATGTTGTAAACTACACTGTCTTTTGTCATTATCTTCAATATTATCTATCCGTTTGTAAAATTAAGAACATATTAGTTCACTGCTCAGAATAGGCCATCTGGCCAGCTAATTTTTATATTCCTAGCATTAATATTAAGAAAAATTACTTTTTAAATTTTTTGTAATTTTGCCTAACATCTGCGTTCTTTCCGCTCAAATTCAAATCAAGCGCTTGTATCGCAAAACGTCCAATTCCGTACCTCGTTGTCAATTTGGGGGACTTGAATTTTTTTTACTTTCATCCATGCATTTCCCCCCCCCCCCCCCCCCCCCCCCCCCCACCCCCCCCCGCGTCCCCTTAGCCTTGCTACGCAATCTTTCCAGTCATATTTTTTCCTTTTTGATCCTCCGTTCCCCCCCTTTCTAGCAAGTCAATTTTATGGAGGGTGATTGACCCCGCGGGGACGTGAATCATTTACTAAGGCCCATCCCCACAATTGATCTCATGTTGCTACATCTTTCCAGCCTACGCATCCTCGTTCCCCTCCTGTTAGCAAGTTTTTTCCTGGAGGGTGATGAATGGTTAGGCGATCATTTTCAGCAGTTTATTAGAGTTTTTATCCGTTGAAATGTATCTTTGTCATTTTACCGTTGTATCTCTGTCAATTTCACTACACATCTCCCCACTTGAAAACATGCCTATGGCAAGTTCCAAAACCAGCGATACACATAGGTAAAAATTACTCCTCACGTCTGCCACTACTCTAATTTTGATCACAGGGGTGCCGACTGAGGAAATCTGCACCGACATTCAATTTGCCTGGGATATATTGGATACTGAACTGATACGGTTGAAGCAATAAAGACCACCTCAGCAATCTTGCGTTTTCATGCTTAGCCTGAGACAAGAACACGAGAGGCTGATGATCCGTCTCCACCACAAATGTCCTACCATACAGATAGATTTGAAACTTCTTTATTGCCCAGATTAATGCTAAACATTCTTTTTCGCTTGTGGAGTATCCTTGTTCCGCCTTATTCAATTTGCGGCTTGCATAAGCGACTGGTTTAAGTTCCCCATCAGGTGCAGCTGATCTTTGCAACAAAGCCCCTCCAAGTCCTACATTACTTGCATCGGTTCTTAAGACAAAGTCCTGTGTCAAATCAGGCAGTTTGAGAATAGGCTTGCTAGTGAGTTTTTCCTTTAACTCTTGGAACGCTAGTTCACATTGTGCAGTCCAAATAATTTTATCTGGAAGTCCCTTGCGAGTCAGATCAGTCAGAGGAGCACAAATAGCGTTAAAATTCTTGATGTATTTCTGATAAAATCCGCATAACGACACAAATGATCGCACGTCCTTTTTTGTTTGCGGCCTAGGTGCTCTCTGCAGTTTTTTCCAAGTTCTTAGGATCAGGGGTCATATTACCCTGATATACGGTGTGCCCCAAGAATTCCAACTCTTTGCATCCAATACAACATTTTGTTGGCCTAGCAGTTAAGTTCGCCTCCCGAAGTCTATCAAACAACATCTCCAGAGCTTCAATGTGTTCTTCAAATGTCGCGGTGGCGACGAGAATATCATCCATGAAATTTGTGATACATGAGTTATTCAGGGGGTCCAACAATTTTCGCATCATCCTTGAAAACACACTCGGAGCATTTTTCAGTCCGAATGGTAGCATATTGAATTCATAATGTCCATCCGAAGTGCTAAAAGCCAAATAAGGTCTCACTTCAGGCTTCACTGGGATCTGGTAATAGCCTTTACTAAGATCCACCTTTGAAAAGTATTTTGCCTTGTTCAGTCTGGCAAATAGCTGTTTTGTGTCTGGTAATGGATCCACTTGTCCTTCTGTGACAGCATTCAGTTTCCTGTAATCTATGCACAGTCTGTGTTCCCCAGACGGTTTCCTCAACAAAACGACACTAGAACTAAAAGATGATTCACTGTGCGAAATAATCCCCTCTTCAACAAATACTCTATTTCTTCCTTTAATGCCTTCTCCTTCGCGAACGGAATAGAATAGGCTCTCATACAGATTGGGTTTGTGTCTACCAGTTTCATGTCATACTGTAGCAAATTTGTATGGCCTGGTTTATCTGTTAATACATCTGTATGTTCCTCCAGAACCTTTTGAACTCTCTCCCTCTGGTTTTTAGTCAGGTGCTTACTGACTTTTACCTGTGCTGCTGTTTCACAAGGATGTAATGGGTATTCATGTGAGGTGAGTGGTTCCTTTTGCATCTGGGTTGCAATAGCCAAGGTCAATAAGGGGGTGCTTTCCTGGAGTGGTCTGTCCAGATACTTCTTTAACAGGTTTACATGATAAACTTTTTCCTTCCCCTTTTTGTCAATTTTATAGTTTGTTCTAGACACCTTCTCTAGAACCGTATATGGACCTTGCCAACCAATTTGTAATTTATTCTGGCTTCCCGGTAGTAGAAGCAGCACCTTCTCTCCGACTGCCAGTTCCCTGTCCTTTGCCTTCCTATTAAAATATGCTGCATGTTTCTTCCTGGCTTGTTTCAAATTATCATTTGCCAGTTTCCATCCAGCTTTCAAACGAGTGGTCAGTTCGTTCACATATTGATACGATGAGGTAACAGTCTCTTCCGCCTTCTCATCTGTCCAGGTCCTTAATAGCGCCTCTAATGGACCTTTTATTGGCCTCCCAAATAGCAGAGTTGCGGGAGCCATCCCGGTTGAACTATGTGGTACCTCCCGGTACGCAAACAATGCGGCGGGCAGGAATTGATCCCACAGATCCGGTTTTTCGTGTGCCAGCTTTCTCAGGATAGAAATGAGAGTCCCATTGAACCTCTCTACTTGGCCGTTCCCTTGTGGATGGTACGGACTACAATGAAAGTGCCTGGCTTGAAATAGCTTAAAAACTTCTTCCGTTAGTTTCCCCTTGAACTGAGAACCATTATCCGTCAAGATTTGATGCGGGAATCCTAATCGGGTAAATATTGTAAGTAGTGCCTCTGCTACATGTTTTGAATCAATTGATGGCAGGGCTACCGCCTCTCCCCACATAGAACAAGTGTCCACCAGAGTAAGGATGTAACTGTTCCTCCTCTTGGTCCGAGTGAGAGGTCCTACAATATCCACTGCAACCCTCTCAAAAGGTGTTCCCACTATGGGCATTTCCCCTAGAGTTGCAGGGGCAGTCCAGTGCTTTGGAGCTACCCTTTGACATTCTGGGCAGGATTTGACATATCTTTTTATATCCTCCGTTATCCCTGGCCAGAAGTAATGACAAGCTATACGCTGTCCTGTGGCGCTGATCCCCATGTGACCACTGAAGGGAATCGCATGCCCGAGTTCCATCACTTTATCTCTATATGCAGTGGGAAGAACCAGCTGGTTGTGACCATTTGTTCCAGTTCCGGCCTTCCTGTATAAGAGTTTGTTCTTCATGAAATATTCCCCCTTGCTCGGAGGTGTGTGGCATTTGGGTAATTTTTTAAAACATGGCTGGAGTGTCCTATCCTCAGCCTGCGCCTTCCTCATCTCCTCTGGATGAGCATTTATAGGTTCACCTTCTTCCTCCTTCTTCTGTGACCTGGTCTGCACTGTCGCCATGATCACAGCTTTCTCGGGATTCCCCAAGAAGACGTATCTACACCCCAATATCAGAGGGTAGATTGGTTCATCTATCACTGCTGCTCTGATTTCTCCTTCCACATAGCGAGTTTTCACCGTTATCCTTGCGATGGGAAGTGTCATGAGTGGTATGTCCTTAGTCGCCCCTTGTATTTCCACTGTTTCTGTGGTATACTGCCTTGGGTCCACTAGGCTAGACTTCACAACTGAATCATAATCCAAACCTGTATCATAAAGGCACCTTATGGTGACCCCATTACAAATAACATCCTCACAAACTGGGGGGTGATAAGGTTCCTGTTGTCCCTTAGGATTAACCTTTAATCTTTGCGTCCCCGACTTCATTGCAGCAATGTTTGAAGGTTTCCTTCTACAAAATTCGGTGTTATGGTTATCCTTCTTGCACCATTTGCACCATCTTTTTCCTTGGTTCAACGGTTTTCTTTCATTGAACTTTTGGTCATTGAACTGTGAGTTTCTGTTGCGATAGTCATTTCTTGGCCGCTCAAAATTTGTCCTGCCTTTATTTCCCTGCTCTCTATTATCAAATTTATTAAATTGCTGTGGAGCTTTAAAATTGTCTATGTGCTTCTTTTTAGCACCACTTACCTCTGCCTGAGCTGCCTGATACCTCTCAGCAACATTTAAAATTTCCCCCAACTTCTCTGCACCTTGTTCCATGAGAAATTTTCTCATGTCTGGAGCCATGGACTCTCTCAATTGCTCAATCATGATCATTTCTTTAAGATCTTGGGTCTTCCCCAGAGCCGTCCATTTCTCCAAATAGGTTTCTAGTCTGGCAGAGAATTGGTGGTATGTCTCCCCAGACAACAGTTTGGCATTTCTAAATTTCTTACGATAAAATTCACCATTCTTCTCGTACCTTAATAACAAAGCCTGCTTTAACATGTCATAATTGTCTGGTCTTCCCTGTTCATTTTGGCAAATACTTCATAAGAAGCACCCCTCAATCCCTGTGATAGCTTTAAACTCCACCTCTCTCTCTCTAACCCATATGTAGTAGCTAATAACTCAAAACGTCCTAGGTACCCTTCTATGTCATCGTCTTTCTCAACAAAATGGTCTAAATGAAACCCCATAGCTGAGTTTGAGGCTCCCATACTGGGCGTAGCATCTGAGGCAAAAGGGCTGGCACCATTTTCAGGAGCCGGGCCTTGTAATTCCAGCTCCCTTAGTCGTAATTCGTGCTCCCTCTGCAACCTTCTATCTTCTGCCTCCCTTTCGGCAGTCAACCTTTTTTCCTCTGCCTCCCTTTGCTGTCGTTTTTCTTCTGCCTCAATCTGCAGCCTCTTAATTTCTCTATCAGCCTCAATTTGTAACCTCTTCTCTTCAGCTACCTTCTATCTTCCCTTTCAATATATTTATCACATTCAGCCGTTACGTATTGAATTAAAATTTGACCATCCATCCCCATCTCCTTCGCAGTGAGCACAGCAGCTGATCTAAACTTTGCTAGCTCTGCCATACTTTTTGGACAATATAATAATATACAAGATAAATCTCTAACCAGTAAATACACTAAGTACTTCTAATTACTATATGACTATAGTCTAACTAATTCTAACTAACCAGTTAACTAATTAATTATTACTGGCTGTGAAGATTCACCAACTTTTATCTGCAGGGACACTTTTAATTTTAAAGGAAATTTTACAATTTATTTCCCTACTTTTATTTCTCCCACCAGGAGATCCTAATTTTACTGTTGGGCTAATTATCCCTGGACAAGACCCCAATTTATGTAGTGGTATTGATGGTATTGTATGATGGTGTTATTACTACATGTAACTTGTATGAGGCCAGCTGTGAAGGCTCCTGAGATAAAATGTAGTTGAGAATTATCAGAAGGCCTTTCTTGCTACCACTACGACCTCACACTTAATTTTTTTTTTTTTCTTAATGAATGTGGCTACGTAAAGTGTCTAGGGTAATGATGTGTAATGTGGTGTGTTAGTTATAAATACACCCACAGACATTTAAGAAGACTAATAAGATTAACAAGTGTTAAAATACACTGAACTAACTCACGTGTATAAAGTTTTTGATATAATTATATTACATTTATTTGTTCTGGATCAAGTTTTATTTTGACCAGAACTTGTTTTAAAAGAAGGATTGAAAATTTATGAAAAAAATGCATGGAATGTTACATAATAAATGCAAGAGCGTACCTATTTAAGTACTAGACTAGTTAGTTTTATTAAAAAAAAGTTCGAGTAGTCATCTCTTTGGGAGGATATTTACTGTTTGTGCTGTTGGGGTGGCCTCATCACACCTGTCTATATTGACTACACAATGTCCAGAAAATGGTGGGAATTTTTACGGGGATATTAGTCACTACCAATAGTTGGTGAATGTCCAGCAGACCAGAGGCTCACTCATCTTTTTGTAGCTCTGGTGCTGAAAACTTGCGGTCCCACCTCTCCGTGCTGGCGGGCAATAATGGTGGTCTCTGTCACAAGAACTGCACAGATACACTCGAGTAAAGTCACCCACCGAATAGACTCTGCTTTGTTGTCGATAGAAAACTCACAGCTCAGATTATGAATAATTAACACAGAAGTGCTAGCAAAACTCAGCTGAGCTGCTGGCTATAGGATGGCGTCCCTAAATTTACTTCACTTGCTTTCATATGGGAAAACACCACACTTTAAAATCTGTGTCTAACACTGAACAATTATTGAAGAATGACCCCAAATGCGCTCTGAGCGCTAATGATATGCTTGTCTGTGGCCAATCACTGCCTAGTTGTACTTTAAATTTCAAATTTCTACACTAAAGTCATTTCAGTCATGCTTCAGTCAAGTATGGATGGTTATCTGTTAGTCTGTCCGTCTCTACTTGTGTTTCTAAAAAAAATGTGCTTGATTTTTGAAGCAACCTTTCTCTCCCCTTAAAATTTTGTCGTAAAAAGTTATATTTAGACACAGCTACCGCTCAAAAAACCCTCTCCTCCATAATAAGTAACTTTGAACACTTGCGTCCCCAAGGTCGTGTTTTGTGTGCAAATAACGACACTTCTTATTCAAGGCAGTCTGTCGATGTTGTAAACTACACTGTCTTTTGTCATTATCTTCAATATTATCTATCCGTTTGTAAAATTAAGAACATATTAGTTCACTGCTCAGAATAGGCCATCTGGCCAGCTAATTTTTATATTCCTAGCATTAATATTAAGAAAAATTACTTTTTAAATTTTTGTAATATTCCTAACATCTGCGTTCTTCCGCTCAAATTCAAATCAAGCGCTTGGTATCGCAAAACGTCCAATTCCGTACCTCGTGTCAATTTGGGGGACTTGAATTTTTTTTACTTTCATCCATTTCCCCCCCCCCAATTGCGTCTCCTTAGCCTTGCTACGCAATCTTTCCAGTCATATTTTTTCCTTTTTGATCCTCCGTTCCCCTCCTGTCTAGCAAGTCAATTTTATGGAGGGTGATGACCCGCGGTCTAGGCGATCATGTACATCAGCAGCCTACGCATTAGGTTTTTATCCTTAAATGTTATCTTTTGAGTATTTTACCGTTGTATCTCTGTCAATTTCACTACAATCTGTCCGTCTGTATAAATGAAAGTATATTATTTCCCTGCTTAAGATGGGCTATCATACTAGCTAGGTTTTATATTCATAACTCTATTATTAAGAAAAAACATATTTTTTCTCAAGGTTAGTTTTTTGAAATTGGTTCTCGAACCTTCTACACGGCGTTTGCCGCTGAATTCAAATAAAACAACCAAGCATCGTAAAACGTCCAAGAAATGACTGTTTCGAATAAGTCAAGGTCCTTTCTGTCCATTTCCTTACATTGTGTTAACTAGTGGCATGAATTTTTTTCTCTTTTATTACCAATTGAGTCTTTTTGCCCTTTAGGTTCTAACACGTGTTCAGTCATATTTTTCCTTTTTTATATCTCCGTTTTGTCTGCATGTTTAACTAGTTAGTTTAAATGGCGGTGGGATATGCGGGCATAGGCGAGCATGTCTCCTAGTATCTTACGCATTATTTTTATCCCTACAATGTTATCTTTATAATGGGAGATATTTTAACGTTGTATCATGGTGAATTCATCACAGTCACATAACATTAACTCTAGTCACTTATTTAATTTCACACAATGAAATATAATGCGAATTCTATTCGGTCACTCATCCGTCACACTTAATAATCTATATAATCTCAGTCAGCTAAGCCGTATCTCCTTGTGTAAGAAAAATGGGGTGTTTGAAATTACATTACTCAGAACGACTGGCAAGAAATATCTATGCGTTAGGTTATTTCACTAGTTTTAAACGCTAGGGAATTATAGTGAATAAAAATGATAAACCTAACACATTTTAACACTTAAGCACAATTTCTATTACCACAAATCAGAAAATGAAATCCCCACGAGACAATTTAACACATTTAGCGAAGAAATGGTTCTAGTCTGGTGTGATTAGATTATCCAAGAATTTCTGAGCGACTCTAATAACTGAATTTGAGAGAGCGCGGTATGTATACAGATCATTGTGTTCTCATCACCAGAAGACGTTACAATTCACACCTTCTGTATAGTATGGCTGGTACAGTGAATGAATTACGGTGACACCCTGGGCGGGGGGTATTTAAGTATATAGATAATAAAACTGCATTCCTGTGCATGTAAGTGTAGGTTGTTACGTTGTGTTATATAGAGTGTCCTATTGTTGCCTCACGGTTAGGCCAAAGACAGTCGAGAAATAGACGAATGAACTTCTGGAGACATGGATGACACTAGGCAAGACTGCATTGATTAATGAGGAGAGATAGATGACACTGGGCAAGACTGCATTGATTTATGGAGAGAGATAGATGACACTGGGCAAGACTGCATTGATTTATGCAAAGAGATAGATGACACTGGGCAAGACTGCATTGATTTATGCAAAGAGATAGATGACACTGGGCAAGACTGCATTGATTTATGGAGAGAGATAGATGACACTGGGCAAGACTGCATTGATTTATGGAGAGAGGTAGATGACACTGGGCAAGACTGCATTGATTTATGGAGAAAGAGAGATGACACTGGACAAGACTGCATTGATTTATGAGGAGAGATAGATGACACTGGGCAAGACTGCATTGATTTATGGAGAGAGAGATAGATGACACTAGGCAAGACTGCATTGATTTATGGAGAGAGAGAGAGATGACACTGGGCAAGACTGCATTGATTTATGGAGATAGATAGATGACACTGGGCAAGACTGCATTGATTTATGGATAGCATTGATTTATGAGAGAGATAGACGACACTAGGAAAGACTGCATTGATTTATGGAGAGAGAGAGAGATAGATGACACTAGGCAAGACTGCATTGATTTATGGAGAGAGATAGATGACACTAGGCAAGACTGCATTGATTTATGGAGAGAGATAGATGACACTAGGCAAGACTGCATTGATTTATGGAGAGAGATAGATGACACTGGGCAAGACTGCATTGATTTATGGAGAGAGATAGATGACACTGGGCAAGACTGCATTGATTTATGAGGAGAGATAGATGACACTGGGCAAGACTGCATTGATTTATGGAGAGAGAGATAGATGACACTGGGCAAGACTGCATTGATTTATGGAGAGAGATAGATGACACTGGGCAAGACTGCATTGATTTATGGAGAGAGATAGATGACACTGGGCAAGACTGCATTGATTTATGGAGAGAGATAGATGACACTGGGCAAGACTGCATTGATTTATGGAGAGAGATAGATGACACTGGGCAAGACTGCATTGATTTATGGAGAGAGATAGATGACACTGGGCAAGACTGCATTGATTTATGGAGAGAGAGATAGATGACACTGGGCAAGACTGCATTGATTTATGGAGAGAGAGATAGATGACACTGGGCAAGACTGCATTGATTTATGGAGAGAGATAGATGACACTGGGCAAGACTGCATTGATTTATGGAGATAAATAGATGACACTAGGCAAGACTGCATTGATTTATGGAGAGATAGAGATGACACTAGGCAAGACTGCATTGATTATGGAGAGAGATAGATGACACTAGGTAAGACTGCATTGATTTATGGAGAGAGATAGATGACACTAGGCAACACTGCATTGATTTATGGAGAGAGATGACACTAGGCAAGACTGCATTGATTTATGGAGAGATATAGATGACACTAGGCAAGACTGCATTGATTTATGGAGAGAGAGAGATGACACTAGGCAAGACTGCATTGATTTATGGAGAGAGAAAGATGACACTAGCCAAGACTGCATTGATTTATGGAGAGAGATAGATGACACTGGGCAAGACTGCATTGATTTATGGAGAGAGAGAGATGACACTAGGCAAGACTGCATTGATTTATGGAGAGAGAAAGATGACACTAGGCAAGACTGCATTGATTTATGGAGAGAGATAGATGACACTAGGCAAGACTGCATTGATTTATGGAGAGAGATAGATGACACTAGGCAAGACTGCATTGATTTATGGAGAGAGAGAGATGACACTAGGCAAGACTGCATTGATTTATGGAGAGAAAGAGAGATGACACTGGGCAAGACTGCATTGATTTATGGAGATAGATAGATGTCACTGGGCAAGACTGCATTGATTTATGGAGAGAGATAGATGACACTGGGCAAGACTGCATTAATTTATGGAGAGAGATAGATGACACTAGGCAAGACTGCATTGATTTATGGAGCGAGATAGATGATACTAGGCAAGACTGCAATGATTTATGGAGAGAGATAGATGACACTAGGCAAGACTGCATTGATTTATGGAGAGAGATAGATGACACTGGGCAAGACTGCATTGATTTATGGAGATAGATAGATGACACTAGGCAAGACTGCATTGATTTGTGGAGAGAGATAGATGACACTGGGCAAGACTGCATTGATTTATGGAGAGAGAGATGACACTAGGCAAGACTGCATTGATTAATGAGGATAGATAGATGACACTGGGCAAGACTGCAATGATTTACGGAGAGAGATAGATGACATTGGGCAAGACTGCAATGATTTATGGAGATAGATAGATGACACTAGGCACGACTGCATTGATTTACGGAGAGAGATAGATGACACTAGGCAAGACTGCATTGATTTATGCAAAGAGATAGATGACACTAGGCAAGACTGCATTGATTTATGGAGAGAGAGAGATGACACTAGGCAAGACTGCATTGATTTACGGAGAGAGATAGATGTCACTAGGCAAGACTGCATTGATTTATGGAGAGAGAGAGAGATGACACTAGGCAAGACTGCATTGATTTATGGAGAGAGATAGATGACACTAGGCAAGACTACATTGATTTATGGAGAGAGATAGATGACACTAGGCAAGATTACATAGATTTATGGAGAGAGATAGATGACACTAGGCAAGACTGCATTGATTTATGGAGAGATATATATGACACTGGGCAAGACTGCATTGATTTGTAGAGAGAGATAGATGACTCTAGGCAAGACTGCATTGATTTATGGAGAGGGATAGATGACATTAAGCAAGACTGCATTGATTTATGGAGAGAGATAGATGACACTAGGCAAGACTGCATTGATTTATGGAGAGAAATAGATAACACTAGGCTAGACTGCATTGATTTAGAGAGAGAGAGAGAGAGAGAGAGAGAGAGAGAGAGAGATGACACTATGCAAGACTGCATTGATTTATGGAGAGAGATAGATGACACTGGGCAAGACTGCATTGATTAATGGAGAGAGATTAACACAGAGTAATACTACACTGATTTCTGGACAGACAGATGACATTAGGAAATACTACACTGATTTCTTGAGAGACAGATGACATTAGGAAATACTACACTGATTTCTTGAGAGACAGATGACATTAGGAAATACTACACTGATTTCTTGAGAGACAGATGACATTAGGTAATACTACACTGATTTCTTGAGAGACAGATGACATTAGGAAATACTACACTGATTTCTTGAGAGACAGATGACATTAGGAAATACTACACTGATTTCTTGAGAGACAGATGACATTAGGAAATACTACACTGATTTCTTGAGAGACAAATGACGTTAGGAAAGACTAGACTGACTTCTGGAGAGACAGATGACGTTAGGAAAGATTATATTGTTTTATGAAGATACAGATAACGTTAGGTAATACAAGTTTGTTTTCTGAAGATACAAGAGACATTAGGGAAGACTAGAATATTTTCTGGAGAGACAGATGGCATTAGGAAAGACTAGTTTGATTTCTGGAGACACAGATGACGTTATGACAGACCAGAATGATTTCTGGAGACACAGATGACGTTATGACAGACCAGAATGATTTCTGGAGACACAGATGACGTTAGGACAGACCAGATTGATTTCTGAAGAGACAGATAACGTTAGGGAAGACTAGGACAGACCAGATTGATTTCTGGAGACACAGATGACGTTAGGACAGACCAGTTTGATTTCTAGAGAGACAGATGACACAGGAAAGACTACGGACGGCATCCCTTAATCCGTAAACATATCTGCTTTCCATAAAGAAAAAAAATACCAACGTGATTCATTAAAAAGTGGGGAGAGGAGATTGATGAATTCACATATGACCTGTCTGAAATGACCAGGTCTGCTAAAGAGACGCTGATTTCTGAAGAGGGGGGGGGGGGGAGAGAAAAGAGGGGGGTGGCGGGGACTCAGGTTATGATTAATCAGTAATTCGTTATATCGTTTCTACCTCTATATTGTTTTTCTCTGTCTGTTTTGCGGCCTTGCGATATTTTTTCTGCCATTGAAGTAGACCGGACATTACACTACATTCAGTCTTTCTAAATACATAGCAATCTACAATCCAGTTTCTGTAATCTCAGTGATTTAGATATGTTTTTTTTTTTTTTAAATGTTCTTTATAGTGCAATAATTTGAAACTTCTCCCAAACCCCAATCCATATGGCCACTCCCTTCCAAAGAAGAACCCGCTCGTTAAAAATAAAAATGATTCAGTTTACAAATATTTTTCACGCACACGCGCGCGCGCACTCAAAAAAGCGTTTAGTCCCGAACTAATTTTGCCAGTTTATTAAAGCAGACGGTACTTTGCATGCTTGGCTTTGTTATCTCATCTTAAGACTTCTGTTTTTTTTTTTTTAAGTACGACCACTCTTGCGATATAGGCGCTGCGTTGGTTGCTCCGTGGTTAGAAGAAGTTTACTGTGTTCACGATTAACGATTTTGTATGTTTGCTTGGGTCTGTGTTGATTCTGTCACCCATAATTCTCCGAATCCTCTTCGGTTTCAGATGATACAAAAAGGAGATAGATAATCTTTTACGTGGTTGCCAAGCTACTGCTGACTGCACTTGCGTGCATTGATATGGCAGTGCTAGAGTATAAGATGAATTGCTGCGGAGAACTCTAACAGGAGCTTTAGTTTGTGAATTGTGAACTGTGTAAACTAGACAACATGATGAAATGTGTCGTAATCACCTTTATTTTCTTATGTAGGTGTAAATTCCCATGGACGTTAATCCCACCATTCTTAAGCAGTTGTTGAACTGAGCGTGTGTTTTCGTTTTTATGTGTGTTGACTTACACTGCCTTGTAAAGCTATCAGCTGGTTTGCTTTTTTTTGTGCGTTCTTATTTTCACCTTTTATTCCACTGGTGTTTGTCCAGTTCTTTCCACCAATTCTCTATTGCTGATCTTGTCACACTATCTCTTTCCTTCTCTTTCGCTCAAGCACCCATATATATAAGTCTGAAACTACTTAGCTGTCGGTTTTCCAACACAACTTCATTTTTTGTAGAACAGCCCCACCCCCCACATCCGCTCTCCCAGTTTATTCTGGGTTTTCACGAAACAACCATTAGCAAGTAACTGGTTTAAAAAATAAACAAACAGATAAAGCTCGAGAAAATAAAAACGCCAGAGTGGTGGAGGCTACTTTCGAGACACCTAAGTTAAGGCGCAGAGACCGGGAAAGACTTGGGAGAGGCAGGAAGCGAGGTAGAGAAAAGACTTGGGGAAAACAGTGAGAGAGGTAGAGAAAAGACTTGGGGGAAACATTGAGAGAGGTAGAGAAAAGACCTGGGGGAAACAGTGAGAGAGGTAGAGGAAAGACATGGAGGAGGCAATGAGAGAGATAAGGGAGGTAGAGAAAATACTTGAGGGAGGCAGTGAGAGAGGTAGAGAAAAGACTTGGGGGAAACAGTGAAAGTGAAAAGACTTGGGGGAAACAGTGAAAGAGGTAGAGAAAAGACTTGGGGGAAACAGTGAAAGAGAAAAGACTTGGGGGAAACATTGAGAGAGGTAGAGAAAAGACTTGGGGGAAACATTGAGAGAGGTAGAGAAAAGACTTGGGGAAAACAGTGAGAGAGGTAGAGAAAAGACTTGGGGAAAACAGTGAGAGAGGTAGAGAAAAGACTTGGGGGAAACATTGAGAGAGGTAGAGGAAAGATGTGGAGGAGGCAATGAGAGAGATAAGGGAGGTAGAGAAAAGACTTGAGGGAGGCAGTGAGAGAGGTAGAGAAAAGACTTGTGGGAAACAGTGAAAGAGAAAAGACTTGGGGAAAACAGTGAAAGAGGTAGAGAAAAAAGACTTGGGGGAAACCAGTGAGAGATGGTAGAGAAAGTTGGGGGGAAACAGTGAAGATGAGGAAACTATGTGGATGACTTAATTTAGTATATAATTTCTGTATATAAAAGCAATGTTTCTTAAAAAATATTATTGTCTATTACCTCTGATTATTTTCTTCAATTTATCTCACTGTCTTACTCTCACCTAAATTTATTTATATCTATCTTACTTTCACTCAATTTTTCCCCCTTCTCTCCTACTTTACACTCTTTCCTTATTCTTTATATACCTCTATTCTTCTTACCATATCTCTCACACCTTCTTACTCTCCCCTCATTTTTTACCATCATCTCCTTACCTTTCCCCTCAAAATTTCCCTATCTCTATTACTCTCCTAATTTTCTATTCTCTACTCTCCCTTATTCTTTTTCATCTCTCTCATTTCTTACTCTCCTCAATTTTCTTCATCTTTTATTTCCTTCCAATTCTTAC